>JAOVVO010000683.1:0-43973 GCA_028564675.1 Onchocerca lupi | reverse complement strand
AAATAATAATAATAATAATAATAATAATAATAATAATAATAATAATAATAATAATAATAATAACAATTATTATTATTATCGAAGATATTCGAAGTTCTAGATTCAAGTGTATTCTTTATTTTTCTATTGAGAAAACGAAAAGAAATAGAATGGATGATTTTGTTAAACAATGGATCTATTAGAAGAATCTAAATTAGCGGTAATTCCATAAAACGAGGAATCTATGAAGAGGAAAATCAGAATCAAGAAATAATTCTGCTGTGAATTCTATCGTTTACTTATATTTGCTTCACTTTCTTTTCTATTTGAACAATCCATCATTTCTATACTCTCCTAATATAAACAGCATCATAACATTACCTCTGTAATCTTCATAAAAATCTCATTTTCCTTGTTTCTGTAATAAAATTTGAAATTTTTAATGGTAATCACTTTTTTTACAGGTCAAATTATTTCGGAAAAAAGACTTCCAATATTAATTTTGAGCAATTCATTTGATGCTGTTTTTCATAAAGAAGGTCGATATTCTAAATTAAATAATTGAATTTAGTGAAATAATTTACCAAATATAGAAATCATTGACTTAAATAAATTTAAACGTCATTTGACGTTATCTCATTGTTCAAAATTCGCAATATTTAGAACGAAAGAAAAAAAAATTTTTATTAATATTTTGTTAATACAGTATAGTAATGACGGAAATACTAATAGTCATTTGGTTATTATCATATTTAATGTTATTTTATTATTATATAAATTAATTCGATATGGATATTGATTATGTTATTCTAATTTAATTTTCTATTAATATTTATGAAAGTAATTTTTCCCATAAAAGACATTTTTTGAAACATAAGAAACGTTATTTTTTTTTCTTCTTTTTTACGATGCAACTAAAATATCGAATAAAATTTGGTGAGTAAAAAAAGAAAAAAGTAATCTATGAACCTATTAAGGATGACAAATTACTGCTGGAAATATTTCACTCAGAGTTCATTAATTTTAGTTTAAAATTTCCCCTTATCTCTTTCGATAACGTTGTATTTCTCTTTTTTTTTTTAAATAATAATTGGTTAATCATTATATAATTATTTAACCGTTGATACTTAGTTTAAACTTACCATATAATTAATTAATCTCAATGTTTGAATGATTAAATAAAATTCTGAATGCATATTTTATTTCAATCATTAAGTAAATAAAATTCATACAAAAATTGTATTTTTAAAAAAAATTTTCTTCCTATCTTTGATCAAAGGTAGTGGCGCATTGGTTCAAAGTGAAGAAATGGCATCAACAACAACATCAACATATGAAAATATCTTGCGTACACTACCTGGATCCTTCGTTCGTTCAAAATTATTTCGAATTGTCATGCAGGTGAATATTATTTCACCATTGAGACAAAACAAGAAATTGAATTTTGGGTATAATAAGTGTCGAAATTTCAAACTATAAAATAGAATTCAGTTAATGAATTATACAAATATTAATTCATTTAGACAAATAAATTTTTTCCTAATTATCCCATTCAATTGATCATTAATTTTTTAACTTAATTTAACCATGAAATATTGCAATATATTATATAAATTTTTTAAATTCAAGTAATGATTTGATTATTGAATTACATTATGTTTCATTTATGAATCTCATAAGTATATACAAATAAAAATTTATGTATTTATTCATTATGTATATTTCGTCAATTTTTCAATTATTTTCCACTTGCTGTATTTTAATACTTGTGAAATTTAATCCATTAAATTTATCGACAAAATATCAGATTAAGAAGAAGAAGACAGAATAAATAAATCCTGAAATAAATTTTATGATCATGGCTTACATAAATTTTATGACTTTTTTCTTTAGCATTTCCGCTCTTCTAACTTCAAAAAAAAAAAAGTGGTTTCAGATATAGTGACTTTTTACTTCTTTAACTCGCTGCTTAGAATAGCTAACTACAATTTCTCTTCAAATTTAACTAAATAACTTGAAAATTTCTAAAATTTCAATGACTGTTAGTCATTGCTTCAAGTATATCTCGAAAGATCTCGAATATTCCTTGACTGATCAATTATTCGAGGAATTTTTAACACTTTATTGTCATTGTTATTTATTTTCTTTTTAGTAACAAATTTAAATTTGTTGTCATATAATTTTGCTGCTTTTCGCCTATCTTATAATATGACACATTATTTCTAAGAAACATTTTTTACACAAATTTTTTTGCTGATATTTCTCATTTGCTATTAAAAATATTTGAAAAAGAAACAAAAAAATTTAACGAATTGATAAAATCTATTGATTTAATTTCTTTAAAATCATTTAGTTAATTTTTCTCTCAGATAAGAAAAAAAAAAAGAAAAATGGTGTGAAAGTAATAAGATCAATTATTAAATTAGTTTTGTAGAAAAAAATTTTAATTGAAGAATCAAGAAGAGAAGGAAAACGAATGAGAGATATCATCCAACCAGGTAAAAAAGAAAGGGAAAAAAAGAAATATAGTTTACGTCGAAAATTTATGTCAATAAACTAAAAGATAGTATTTGTTGGCATATTGCATATTTGTTCAGCATCAATAATCATAAACAGCAAAGGGTCTTTGTTGATGAGTCTTAAAGTTTAGTGGAAAAAAAAAGGACGAGAAAAAAGAGCCAAGAGCCAAAATATTTTTATATGCAAAAGTTAGCAGAAATCGTTAATTTATGCTTCAGTTGTCTTATAATATTAATTTGAATTCGTATTACTTTTTGCAGCACTTCTTATTTATTAACAACAAAAATAACCATTTTTTGGTCATATCTTAAAGGCATTTTTATAATTTATTTTTCCTTGCTTTTCTTCTATAAATATTTTTAATTACTTTAATTTAGAACTTCAATTCTTATTATCTATTCCTTTCCTTTTTCTTTTTTCCTTTTAGACCTAATCTTAAATTTATTTAAATGCTTTCCTTTTCCTTTTGCTTACTTGTACAAAACTTTTTTTTTCTTTTTTTTAATTTTTTAATAAAAGAGTAGATGAATTTTCGTATTATATAGGCAAATTTATATTAAAATATTTGAATCGAATTCTAAATCTAAATGATGAACTGGAAGTTTTATTAAATTGATTTAGACTACTAAATGTAATTAATTCAGCTTCTATCGGACATTTTATTTTTTTTTATATTCATTCGTAGCAATTTAATCTATAAAACATTATTAAACTTTTATTGGATTAAATTAAATTTAATTTAGCTTAGGAATGAAGATTTTTTCTGTATTCAACAATAACAATTCAATTTTTTGAAATGTCATTAAATATTAGTTGGATTGAATTAAATTTGCTGAATGAAATAAACAAAATGATAAAATAATTGGTTTATTTATTTCATAAAAATTCTTTTAAATCCAATTTTTAATGCAGTGAAATGTTTAATTTTTAATTTATTAAAATTTTTATGCCATTCAAGAATAATTAGAATAGATAAGAGCAAATTACAGGTGCTTGCATCATCAACTTCTTATGATGATAAATCCACGATGCCTCCTCAATTAACTTTCATTTTTAATCACACAGTAAGACCTTCATTTTACTCGGAACAAACATCAATGAATAATATAATTAATCGAACTAATGAGGTGTTATCTAATATTACCTTTGAACATATACATCAACAAATGGACCATCCAAAGTGAGTCAATTTATTGATTTAATAGATTCAATAGAAATAATTTATTAAATAAAATAATCCATTAATGCTATGATTTTTTCGCATCAATTCAGAAAAAATTTTTGAAATGTTGCAATATAAATAAAGAAATTATCAACCACAATAAGTTTTATTGCTATTAATTCATCATATATATATATATATATATATATATATATAAAGTGAATTTAAATTCTACATTGTATTCTTCATGTTATAAAGCACTTAAATATTTTATTACAATATAAACTTGAAATATATAATAAATCGCAAATTTGTTATAGATTGATATGAAAGAAATTTTATTTTGATTGAATTAATTAAATTAACAAAATTTTCAAGATCTAATCAGAAAAACTAAAATCCTTTTATATAGTCGATTTCATATCAAACAAACGACCAATTAATTAAAGGAATAAAACGAATATTGAAATATTTCAATATGTGAAATATACCTTTTGCTGTGAAATATTTCAAAAATCAAAATTTCATGAAAAATATGATAAATTTAGAAAATTTTAGAAAATGGGACATTACAGAAATCTAAATTCCAAAAATGCATTAAGAGAGCAAATTAATAAAAAACATCAGTAGCTGACAATCATATTTCTGAAAAATTCAAATTAATACTTGAAAGCAGTATTAAAATAGCATATTCTAATTTTATTCGATTAAATTCTAATAATATTCTTCAAATTTTGCATCATTATTTTGATTAATTCAATTCAGATTAGTATGTATCATAGCAATTGGAAGTATATTTGCTATTTTAACAACAGGTGGTAATTTAATGGTTATGGTAAGCTTCAAAATTGACAAGCAATTGCAAACAATCAGTAATTATTTCTTATTCAGTCTTGCTGTTGCTGATATTGCTATTGGTATTCTTTTTTTTTATCATCCTTTCATTTTTGGTATACTTTTTTAGGTTTTATTTTATTTTTTCCAGTATTTGTTTTAAATTAAAATTCGAGAAAAAATGCTTATAATTTGCATAATTTGATTTGTTAAACGTTTTTCGAAAAAATTTGAATCATGTGGGAAATGGTAATTCATTCAAAAAGGTTCATTTTTGTGATCATTTAAATCTTAGATCAAAGTTTTAGTGGTTCCATCATTTCTTTGGATAGGTTAAAACTTAAATTACCTAAATTGTTTATCTATCTCCTACTATTTTTGCATTGACCTAAAATGATTTTCAGCAGACAAGTTTTTGTTTTTCTCGATAATTTATAGCTCCATTTTTCCCTTGGATCTGCCAAAGAATAATTTTATCTCTTTCTTTTAGATATCAATTGAAAATACAAAGTATTTTTTCTGTTGTATAATTTAGCTATGGAACTTGAATATTCCCTTTTTTGAGATTATTATTCACAAATGAATTTTATAATAATTCTCAACAATCTTTCCACTTTTTTCAAATTATTTAAAAATTATTGATTTTAAAAATCATTGATTCTTTAAAAACAATTTTTTTCTTCCTCTACATTATTTTCTAAGATGGAAATCAAAAATATGCATTTTTTTCTCATATAATATTTTATTAATCAAATTCAAAAAGTATATTATCTTTGCAAAATAGAGAAACTTTTTGATCATCAGAATGAATTCACTCTGGATGAATAATATTTGTTTATGGTTTTGTTCATTTCTTTTTACCTTCTTAGAAAGCCAATTTTTGCTGCATCAGTAATTTTTTCAAAGTAAATCACAGATAAAAATAACCAAATTTTACCAATAGCAGCAAAAACAAAAAAAGATAATTCTTTGAATCTTTTACCAAATTTAATTTAATTGATGATAAAATATTCGAATAAATTTTACTTGAATTTAAAATAGAAGAAATCTGAGAAATAAAGAAAAATTTTATCAGAGCTTTAAACTAACTAACTAAATTTAGTCCAATTCATATCTATTCTCTTTATTCATCGTAAGAATGATCCTAGTAGTGCAAACCATTTGAATTCCCAAATGGATTATAAATAATAATACGATGGAACGGGTATTCATGAATTTAAAAAAATTTTTCAAGCGATTTAATATTTTTGTTTGTGAATATAAAAATTAATCTTAAATATCCAAAATATTCCATTCATTTCTCAACGATTTTAGAAAAAAAGAACGAAAATTTCAGGCTTAGTATCGATCCCAGTGATGACATATTATATGGCCGCTGATACTGTTTGGGGTCTAGGTTATGCAATGTGTCAATTTTGGTTAAGCCTCGATTATATGATGTGTAATGCATCCGTGCTCAATTTATTGCTAATTTCATTTGATCGATATTTCTCGGTTACTAGGCCATTAACTTATCGGCCAAGGTTTATTTGTTTGTTCATTTCTTATATTGGTGCAAATTTGGTACATACATAAGTTCTGTAAAGTTAAGAAGGAAAATAAAATTTAGAATAGTTTAAATTTAAATTCACAAAATTTATTTTTTTCATTCTTTGTTCATATCTCGATTTTATAAGATTAATCATTTGCTCCAATTTTCTTATAAATTACTATCGCTATTAAAAATTATTGTTAAAATCAATAAAATTTAAATTTCTTAAAATTTTCATTCAATTAGATAATACGAATAATTTGTCATTTACAGAAGAACTGCAAAGAAAGCATTTATGATGATTGCTAGCACTTATATTGCTTCAGCCATGCTTTGGCCACCATGGATTATTAGTTGGCCCTATATTGAAGGTATATCATGGAATTATTTTTACCATAATTCATTAATTTTCGATCATTTCAAATTGTAATTTATTGATTTCAGGTCGATTTACTCATCCTGATCGTTGTGTTATACAGTTTATTGAAACGAATCAATTTGCATCCATTGGCACAACGATTGCTGCATTTTGGTTACCACTTGTAATTATGATCATATTATATTCACGAGTATATTATGTTACAAAAAAGCAACAGAAAGATATGTGCCTTTTACAAGCTGGCCAGGTAATATTAATATTAATGATTATTATGATGATAACAACAATAGAACAATAATTCATCATAAACTTAATATATTTCTTTATTTCGTAAATTTGCGTGCTTGTCAATTACTTTCAGCCTCTTTTGTTAAAATTGATTAATTATCGATAATACTTGATAATGAATATCAGTGAAATTCTCTGATTCTTAACAAAGAAGATATTTAATGACAAATTCGAATATTACCAATATAGGTTAATTATTGCAGAATCAATACAAGAAAGCTAATAAAGAAGCACAAACAAGTACTTTATCAAGTTCGACCAAAAATTCTTTTCATGGACGAACAATAACAAATTCTTCATCAAATTATTCGTCAAAGTAAATTATTCAATTTCCATTTTGATAATCTTCATTTTTAAATATTTTTTCATTATAAATAACATTTTGAAATAATTTTTAGGAAAATGAAAAAGCGAAATGATTGTTTACGAATTTGTTATCAAAAAATTACTGGTAGTTTAATGGATGAAAGTAGCGGTAATACTCAACAAATTGGTCCAGATGAGGTATCAGTAGCTAGCAGTAATTATACCCGATATTATTGTGCACAAAATCGTTTAAAGCAATCACCACCAGCAAGTTTAGCCAACCAGGTTGATTGATATTATCAATCTTTTATCATGATAACTGTATCGATTCTTAATATCATCAGCTTCTTGATAAAATCATTCTTTATCATGATAACTATGGTCATAGCTTATTATTATTTTTGTTTCTAGTTGTTTTTTCATAAAAATCTACTAATCAGAATTTCATATAAAATTCTTTGCCATATTATATTTTATTCCATCGCAAATTATAAACTATGTAATATGTTTGTTGAACTCTGCTAATTAACAAATTTATTAATTAATAACTATGAATACAAATTTCTGATTTGACTGCAATTTTATTCTATATTTATTTGGCAATTTTTCTACCTATATACAAAGATTCAAAATAAAATTAAAAAATATTTTGTTTTTTTTTGAAATAAAAAATTTCAGGAGCATAACAATTTATTGCCAGAATCATCAGTGGAAAATCGAATTACTCGAAAAGATAAATCGTCCACACATACTGTTTTAATTGAATTAAAAAATAATGAACAAGTGCAATCACGCATACGTCTTTCATCATGCGGGTCAGATATTTCCGAGTATGTTTGTCTTTTAATTTTTTCAATTTCGTTTTTAAAAAACAATAAAAAACTAGTGCCTTTACTACTTGATTATTTCTTTCAAATTACTTGTTGCTGTACTAAATCTGCTGATTATTAATTTATCCATGAAACTACTATTCTCCGTAATTATTCATTAACTCAAACTTATGCTCTCATCATCTAAAAGATTTTATTGGAAAAAAGTCAATAATTTGTAATCTTTCATCACCATTTTCAAATTGTTGAAAATTGTTAATGAATGAGTATGAAATTGTTTGTTTTGCTCTTTTTTTTCTTGGAATAAATAAAATTAATGAAATTAATTTACTTCAAGTGACAGATGATAACAAATTTTTTATTTCCATTCAACGCATTTAAATTCCTTTTATATCTTTTTCATTCTTCAGACATAGCATTATTTCTTGGCCAAGTTTACAATCAAATTTAAATTAATCATTTTCTGTTGAAGGTCATCACGTTTTATGCCGGAAAAAGTAGAAGATATTCGTAAAAATATAGTTTCACAACAACTTTTGAATGGAACACTTATAGCCAAGTAAGGCACTTCTTAAATTCTGCATAATTTAATTTTAAATTTAAAATAGGAAATTGTTTCTATACATATTTAAACTCCTATTTTTTTTTGCATTTTCAATAGAATTAGTAGAATATAAATAATTTTTAGATAGATTTTTTCATTAATTTAAAAAATTTTACCAATATTTCCCATTCTTAATTACTGCATAATGCAAATCTATAATCGCCGAAATCCATTTTTTATCCAAAT
Source organism: Onchocerca lupi (assembly GCA_028564675.1). NCBI lineage: Eukaryota > Metazoa > Nematoda > Chromadorea > Rhabditida > Onchocercidae > Onchocerca > Onchocerca lupi. Next base: position 35,354 of record JAOVVO010000683.1, on the reverse strand, counting down.
TTTATCTAAGTTTTGCTTCTCATATGTATCAAATAATCATGTAAACAAATTTTAGGATAAAAAACAATTTTAGTCCAAAATTAAGAAATAAAAGTGATGTTCTTTTGAACATTTTGAAAGATTGATCGTTGTAAAACTTAAGCATCCTAAAAGTTTTAATTTTTTTCCGTCTTTTTTTATCTAACAGTATTAATTAGCATTTCAATTAATTGTTGTTGTTTGTTATAGTTACCATAAAGCTTTCAGATTTAATTTCTTATCTAAGTTTCATAGTATTCAACAGATACTTTTCAAATGAATGATTTCAGCAAATTATTTAATGAGCAACGAAAAAGTGAGAAAGAACGTCGGAAAAATGAGAGAAAACAGGAAAGTAAAGCAGCAAAAACACTTTCCGCCATTTTATTAGCATTTATTATTACTTGGACACCTTACAATGGTGAATAATATTTCTTAAATTAATTACATTCGTTAATAACTATTTAATGTTTATATTAAAAAAGCAAAAAAAAACGAAGGAAGAAGGAAACGAGTTCGCACGTCATACGGTGAATCATTTCTGGAAATTCGCACTTTTTCATTGATTATTGGTCAGATATTGCGAGATAATTCAGAACTATCAATTGAATCAGCTTCAAAAACATTTCATTATTAGATTTTTTAAATTAATAAGAATTTCAAAATTTCGAAAATTCAATTTTGCTCTTTTTAATCGTTTATTGTTGTGTAAGCAAGAATTTTTGGATTATTTATATAATTGTTTAAATCATCATATATTTTAGATCATTGCATTAAGATATTAAAATAAAAAAGAACTGAAAAAAATTGATGCCAGTTTGTTTATTTTGTTTTCAAAATCACTTTTCTTCATTCCATTCATCTCTTCAAAAATTTCATTCCTATTCATAGCACAGAAAAATTAAAAATGAAATAAATCAAAATTATGATCCTTTTAAACCAAAATTCAATGAATACCTCAATTTCCATTTGCTTTAATTTCCATAATTTTTTCTATATTTTGCAATGATTTTTCTTTGGGATTGATCAAAGAATTTTTTCGAAATAATCTCAATTTATGCAGTAAATTTTTTATACAATGTAAAATGAAAACATGAAATTTTTAAAAATTTTTACATAAATTGGAAATTTACTAATAAATTTTATTAAATTATATACATGTACATGAGAAATTCTGTTCAACAAATTTTTTATACGATTTCATAATTTATCAATAAATTTCTACATAATATATATACACATACAGAAAAGTTGAAATTTTCATAAAATTTTAAGATCTATTAGTAAATTTTCTTAAATTGTTAACATGAAATTCATTTAATATTTTAATAAAAAGACTTGTCAAATTATTCTTCAATGAAGTTATTAATTGATAATTAGTCATTTACAATGCAGTATTTCTTTCAGTTATCGTATGCTGGGAAGCATTTTACAAAGATTCCATTCCGGCTGTATATTTCCACATTGCATATTTTTTATGCTACATTAATTCAACAATAAATCCATTTTGTTATGCTTTTTGTAATCCACGATTTCGCCTAACTTACATGCGAATTTTAACGGGCAAGTGGAAGCGACAACAAACCAGTGGGATAAGTACAATGGCATTTTTAAATCGAAGTTAATAATTAATAAAAAAAAAAAGAAAAGTCTTTTTCAATAAAAATTACTTTCAATAAATGAAATTGTACAACTTTGATAGAAATATTTTTAGAAAATATTGTAGACTTTATTCATTTTTAATATCACATTTATAATATATAAGCTTTATTTTTATCAAATAGCTTTAATTGTTTGTATATTTTGTTAGAAAAAGTCTAATTTCTTTTTTTGAACTTTTTTGCAATATGTATATTTTTCATTTACTCTTCCCTTTTTTTTTTGTATTTGCTTTTATTTCAAATCAGTTTATTATGTAGAAAATATTTTTTCGAATTTTTTTCCAATTATTTGACCTTTCTATTGGAATGCAAATTTGAGAGGTCGATCAATTTTTGAGATTTGACATTTATGGCATCATATTCAGATTTCATTTACCGTTATTATTTATTCTCAGTGACAATCTTTTTTTTATTCTTTTTTGCTTCCATTTTTGGAAACTTTGTATATTGAATTGTTCATGTGTGAAAAACGATTTCTAAAAATTTGAATATCAGACTTGATATGCTTCAAGTTTTAATTAAAATATCTTTCCAAGAAATGATGCATCATTAGAAGTTGTTGAATTAATTGTGTATTTGAGTGTGCTATAATTATGATTTTTTAAGATTCTTCATTATAACAAAAAAACAGATAAAGAAAGGAAGAGAAAAAGAAATCGAACATTTGAGATAAATAACAATAATTCAGAATTTTCCATATTTAACGTATCAAATTTAAAGAACGGAAGAAGCATTCAAATAAATATTACTCAAAATTTGATGCAATATCATCGATTTATCTAAATTTTCGCAAAGAAGACATGAAGATTAAGAGTACAGAATTTATATAAAAGTTGCTTATTTCGCTAAAAGCATTAAAAATTTGGCAAAAAATTATTCAAAACCTTTGTCTGCAAAAGGAAAAATCCGAATTGAAATATTCCAATAAAATATTTAACATTTAAAAATTTTGGCTAGCAAAATCTAAATTATTTCAAATTTTATTCAAATATTTTTAAAAATAATTTGTCAGAAGTTTCTGCAATAATTCCTATTAGTGGTATGGTTACTTATTCATAGATACAATGGAATAGTTGAAAATCACTGACAAAAACTGATAAATTCTATTCATGAAAGAATTTCGTCTTAATTCAGTGTTTTACAGTGTTATGTTAAATCTAAGAATATGTAAGTTAAATTGCAATTTAAAACAAATTTATGATGGTTATAATTGGAACAATATATAGATCAAGTTCTAAAAATACAATTTTCCTTAAAGAATCGGATGTTCTAGATATCCTGAAAATGTAATAGTTCAAAAATTCTCAGAGGTTTCTAGAAACTTCTTAAAGATTTTTAATATTCTATAGTGATTAGCATTATTAAATCATGTATTCAGACTTCAACTGAAAATATTAGCAATTAGCAGAAGGATAATTTATGTAGATAAGCAGATATGGTAAAATTTCTGGATCTAAATATTTAGGCTAGGAATAATAACTTTGATAATTTATTTATGATAACTAGACGAGTTATTTTTCACATAACAATTACAATATTATTCGAATAACAATAATTATTCCAAAACAATAAAATTATGACATTTGTAATTTGATATTCATAAGCGACTGATGAAATACAACAGCATTTGCTTCAATCAATCAAATCTTTTAAGATTTGATTTTTTTTTTTTTTTTTTTGATTCATTATTATCTAGCTTTAAGCAAAATCGCAAAAAAATTGGTGAAATATATTTTGCAAACAAATAAAAATTTTGAAAAATTCAGCTAACCAATGAAAAAACGGACAAATCTTTTAGAATCGTTGTTTTGCAATATTCCATGCCGCAGAGTATTTTTAATAATTAAAAAGTTCGAATTCCTTTTATTCGTTTTTCTTTTTCTGACATATTATTATTTTTATTGTCAAACATTTTTAAACGATTGATATTAATTTACACTAATCAATATATCATTAAATTACTTCCATTAAAGGGCTTTTTAAAATTCAACAAAAACAAGGATAAAATTAAAATATAAAGAAATTTTGTATTGACGAATAGTCGTTTTAAAACAAATTGAAAATTGATCAATGATGTTGAAATTGCGGAAGCAAAATGATAGATTTTGCAATCATTATGTAACAGATGCTTAACTTAGTTTCTTTTCTTCTAACTATTGAATAATGTTCTCATCGCCAAGCGTCATTTGTTTGATAGCAATTATTTTTACACCAATTTCTTTTTCAGCTTCAATAGTGGGTTTTCTTTTTCTTTCTTTTTTTTTCTTTTGGAAGGAAATTACTGAAAAATCAATATTAATTCATGCAAAATTCGTTCTAAATCAGCATTTAATTATACGGAGTTAAGCTCTGAATCAGCGTTGAATCGTACAGGTTGAAATCTCAAGCAGCACTTACTTATGCAGCTAAAATAATGCAAAAAAACAGTAAAAATTTAAAAAAATATTGATTTTTTGAATAAAAATTGTTTTCATTGCATACTTTTTTTTCCATTCAGCATCACAGAAGGATACAAGAAACAGATAAAAAGAAGCATAATGTATGTTTTCTGAAGATGATTCATGCGCCAGGTATGAATCCATTAGTTCGAACAGACAAAAATGGGAAAACTTGTCGGATTAACTTAACGATTCCAGTTTGTCGAGGATTTTGTCCCACATATGAGGTTTGTTTTCATGCATTTTTCCGAGAATCGTAAGCGATATTCTGTAGCTTTTCTGCACTTGCGCCTACCAAAAGTATTACGAGAAAAGACTTGCGATAAAAGTTTTAGTACGGAACTCATGAATTCCCTCATCGAAGTCAAAAAAGTGAAGTATGCGTTCCGGAAGGTGGTAAATTCGAAACGGTAACATTAACAGAATGCGACGATGATGCTGAACCGGAAATTCGTACTGTAACAATATTACGTGGTGCAAAATGTGTCTGCAAAACGTTAGAAAATTTATTATTTTTCATGATTGTTCGATGAAAATGCAATTTTATATTTTTAAGAATTTTAATCTTATTCAGTTGAAATTTCTTGTCTTTAATTTTTTTAGCTTTAATAAATTAATAAAAATGAAATTAAACTACAGTTGATGTTCAGACTTATTTTATATTTGATTTTTTTTAAAAGTTTATTCGGAAATTTTGAAAAAATGAAACTGTTGCAAAACTTCTAATCTATTCACTTAATCATAAATGATCAAAGTCGTTTAAAATTTCGTTCTATACCTTCATTAAAGTAGATAAATTTTATCTTACCAAACATTAAATATCTTTAATTTTAAGGTAAATTTTCCAAAAAATTCTGGATTAAATTTTGTAGTAAATAATTTTAAAAAATCTGAAATTTCTTCAAAAATTTATTCAATCCGTGTCTTCAAAAGAATGATATGTGTAAAAATAATTGAATTGAATGATTTTCAATCATCAAGCATTCAAGTATTGTAGAATACTTAAATGTTGCATGAAAATTAATACATTATACATTACTTTGTGTGAATCATCAAGAAAATTGAAAAAACTAGCTCTTTAAAATTAGTTTGAAACTGGACCAAATCAAAACTGAGTGCTTAAAGCAGATTTTAAAAATGAATAAAATTGAAAATACAATCAAATATTAATTAAATTAAGACATTGAATAATCTTACTTCTCAATAATAAATGTATTTTTTAGATGCGATAAGGTGCTGATGAACTGCATGAAGAATAGCTTGTTCAATTGATTTTACAGATTAAAATATAATTTTTTTTTTTTTGCAAATAATTCAGTTGTTTTGATTGCATCTATTTAACAATAATTATGCAAATAATTTAAGTAACATATTCTTTTGCTTTATTTGCCATCTATTTTAGTCGGTAAAACCGAAATATTTTGTAACATAAACATGAACAAAGTTTATGCATAACAAAAATTTTAACAATTCTCATTCAAATGAATCATTTATTCATATCTTATCCTTTAGGATTCAGAAGAATGATGGCGTAAATTTTTGTTTGCCGCGATTACGTTACGCAACGCATTCGTTTGTACCAAAATTCAAACCCAAACGAAAACCTTCCCCAGAACTTTCTTTGACGACGAATTTTTGGCGTCGGAGGTGAGGCAAGATATGTCTGAAAGCTTTGATTAAAAGATGAGATATGGATAAATGATTCATTTGACTTAGAAACATTATAAATTCCTATTAAACAAACACTTCGGTTATTCCATTATATTATATTATAAAAATATCTTGGTTTTACCGACATTTTTTTATTTTGTTTTGCTAAATGGTTTGAATTAAATGAAATTTCTGTTCGAGTATAAGAAAATATGTTAATTATAGATCGCTTATCGAAATTAGAATTCGTGAATACGAAATGCAAAAGTTCCAGTTGAATTTAGGGGAGAAAGAACAAGCAGTTAATCAATTTATGCTAAAATTCCTTACTGAATTTCTGTCTTCATTTTAATCAATTAAATTATGATAAAAGATATTTTAGTTAAGTGCTTGATTGTAATGTTATTAAAAAATTGAAAATAATCTAATCGGTTAGTGCAGCAAAAGCTAAAAATTAAAGAATAGATCACTTTGCGAGTTGTTCAAATACTATATCAAAAATAAAAAAAAAAAAAAAATTGGTAGAGAAAATACTACAATAATTGATGTAGGCTTCTAATATATTCAGCACACATTCCAAAAATTTTTTTTTGTTCCGATAGTATAATATGTAATATTTGAAGATTTAAGGGAACATTACGAGTCAATCCATCTTGCCTGAAAACAACCATTTGTCTTGTTTTTTCAACTATTCATCTTGGACAAAATTTTTTTCAACTTTATTGATTACTCTGTTTTCTTTGCTTTCATATTTGATAATTATTTGCAGCTTGTAATTAATTAGTATTGCGACACTTCGAAATTTCAACTCATTTATATACAAGTAAAATTGTTGCTGAGCAATAATTTAATAAAAATAAATTAGGAAATAAAAATTTCATCGGAAAATAGTTTTGTTAAAAAAAAACCGAAACTAAGAAGCATAACCAATTGAATTTTACAAAAGTCATAAAATAAAATTTTTTTAGGAAAGAGCAATTAAAAACCAGTAGATAACAGGAGAAATTTTTGCGTATGATAAAAAAAATCAGTCATTTCTTCCGAACTTGGAAAATCACTGATTCCATTATTTGATAATTTTTAAGTTATTTTTATTACTTTGCATCCTTAACATATTCAAATGATATTCTAATTTTTAAATGTTAATTTGTACTTATGTGCTTTAGTATTCTGTACTTATATACTTTAGTATTAACGATAATTAGCATTTCAGCAAATTAATTGCAACATTCAATAACTGCTCAATTTATTTTGTTTAAATGCATTCATATTTGAACACTTTTGCATGTTAGAAACGCGATTGGTTGGTCAGTTCTTTCTCTGGGACTACTTGCAATACTTCATGCTCCACTTTTTTGCAGTGCAGAGCAACAATTTTTCTTTTTTTTTCTTTTTTTTTTTCATTTTCATATAGCATATATGAATTTTGAACCTTTTGTGAATCTATGATATTTGAATCCAGAATTGATGTCAGTTCATTAGCTTTTGAAATAAATGACATTCGCCTTGGAGCAGCTCAATTTTTTTTAAAACTTTCAATGTCGTACAGTAGCCAGTCAAAAATGAATGAATCGAATTTGTCTTTCGTCATGATGGCAAATGACTTCGAGAGAGTATGATGAGGGAAAAAAGAAGGAAGTTAGATAAGCGATGCTGCAGTAATACGGAAAAATTTCTTGAAGTACAGCTAGCATTTCATGAATTGCAACCGTAAATTCGATTACTATTTATTTATATTTGTATTGAATGCATGTTTCCTTTTATACATTTCAGTCTAATACTATGCTTCATTCTATGATCATATTTATAGTAAAAGCTATTTTAAAAATAAATTTTTTATGAGAAAAATTTCAATTTTAATTTTCTTACATTTAAACAGCTGAAGCAAATCAAACTTCTTATTTAATGTTTTTATTTCATTCGGATGAACTAATTATCGATTTCTTTAGCTTTATTACTGATGCTCAGGTACACATCATCAAACTTCAAAAATGCGGAAACTATTCAAAATTACCAATTCTCAATACGTCAATTGACAATGCTTTGCTTGATTTTTACTACATGTAACAAAATTTGAGAGCATTAAATTTAAATTAATATAAAAATTTTATTAAACGATTAGAAATGAATAGGAAAAAAATCTGTCTGAACTTATAATTTAAATTAATATAAAAATTTTATTAAACGATTAGAAATGAATAGGAAAAAAATCTGTCTGAACTTATAAACATTATGACTTGTATTCCTTAAATTTTATGAAACTTTCACGACTGACGTCACCTAAAGTTTTTGACATAAGAAATCATACGAAGAAATGCAATAATTGCATAATTACGTCAGAAATAAAAACTGATTTTCTCCGTGCTAATTGTAACTTTATGATTGCTAATAAAAAAATTTGCTGAATGCAGCACAAAAATTTTTCAAATTAAGGCTGATTTTATCGTTATTTCTTTTATTAAAGAAATACCGTAGTTTTTGACGCAAAATTATTTCCATTTCGATGAACTGGTTGCACTCAATTCTTTCTAATAAATATTATCATTCAAACTGATAAATATCAACTTCCGACGTGAAGTTGGAACGAATGGAAAATGGCTTAGGCGTGCTAAGAATGACATTCAACCACTCGCATTCTATGCGCTTGTTTAGAATTGCACCATGCAAGTGTCAATCTTTACCTGTAATATTAATCAAATTACGAAAGTGTATCAGAGTTATCATTTGGGCTTCGACTGAACGAAATGAATTGCCAGTTCCTTCCAGAATTTTCAGGAAATCATATATAATGACCGACGAAGGTTTTTGAGAAAAAGATAAATTCTCTAAATAATCCTTGTTTTCGCTCTGATTTATTTTTCGATTTCCATTTCAGCTCTTTCTAGAAATCCAATTCGCTTTCTGGTTTATCTTTCTCACTTCGTCCCATTAGCAATTTTTAAAAAAATTGCGGGAACTATTTAGTGCTGCGATTTTGAATGACTAGTATGAATCATCGTGCTGAAAAACAATCATCAAGCATGTTTTTCCCGTCCACTGAGGATTTGTTTTGTTTTCCCGTTCCGAATCTATAAAAGCTTTCCATTTATTCAATATTTTAATTGGTTTTTTCTGAAAATAATTTGAGTGGAATTGTTCAGTTTAGTTAAACTGCCTGCGTTTTACATAAATTAAGTTTTTTAGAATGAAAGCAATAACGAAATCGCCCGGGTAGTATTGGCCTGTGTAGTGCAAACATGACGCGATTGACAGAAAAATATAAATTTTTTGAGGCGTAAGTTTTCTTCTGCTGTTGAAGATACTGGGCAAAATTCAAGAAGAAAAAAGTTTTCTCCCAGGGACTCCAAATTAAAGTATTATTTATTTTTTGGACTGCATTTGGATGAATAGTAGACTGGTAGAATACAATTTCGAATCAGTTTTAGGACCCATGTTAGCCGACTGGGAGAGTATTGTCGTGAATTTTGTTGATTTGTTGAAGGTGATGTCTATTGATAACCAAATACAACCAGTATTTCGACCCAGGTTGATTTGCCTTTTGCGTTGCTTGCGGAGAGTTGATTGAGGTGTGTTGAGTTGGACTGAGTTAAGTTGAATTCGAGTAACAATTAAGATGAGCTGAATTGAACTGAGTAACAGTTAAGCTGGATTGAGTTGAACAGAATAACAGTTAAGCTGAGTTGAGTTGAACGGACAACCGAATTGTAGGAATTTATTTTGTTAAAAAATACTCTCTCATTCAATACAATAAGGCTTATAAACATTGGGAAGTGGGAGTGGTTTCCCATGATTATTCAAGCATTGCAGCTGGTCTCAAATGGGAAGATTAAGATGTGAATATGAACAAAAATGCGGATTTAGTACGGTTAGCGATTGATAATAAAGGGAATTACGGTGTGATAGAAATACAAAGATGTGGACATGGATAAAAGCAAAAAAATGGGAAATAAATCTAAAGGAATGTAAAATTAGTTGAGTGATTCATTATTACAAACATTAGTTATAATTAGAAATTTGGTTTTAAAATTTGAATGAGAAATGTATTTAGTTATTTATTCGTTTGGAATTTTGTTGGAGTTTCGCGATATCAGAATTCGCGACAAGTATTATCCATTAAAACAACTCATTTTTTGAAATCAATGCCATCTCTTTGTAATCTCAGATAATTAAATTCTCATGTTGACGTAGCAGTTTATGCTTTCTACTATATTTCCATTTTGATTTCCCTCTTTAACGAGAAAACAATTGGTAAATTTTCAGATTACAGTTGGAAGTGAAATGGATGTCGACGAATTTATCACCGGTTCGGACATCAGGAAGGTATTTCCTGCCATTAATGTTAGAAAATATAATTCAGTGAAATGAGCCAATGCAATCGAAAATCATTCCAACCATAATTCATTAAGGAAATACTCAATAAATAATTTTCCAAATGATGTCTTCCTGACAATATTTCGTTATTGTCATGATTGATTTGATCCATTGTTTCTCTTTTGGTTTCTCATCGGTGGAATTATTTGGCGAATCATCCCACCTTCTTCACCAATCTGGCATTAATGAACGATTCTCCGTTGAAATATGGCAGTGTAAAAAGGTTCTTACAGAGTAAGCGTTATACAAGTGATTTTTGCATAAAAATTTCTGAGGGGAAATCAATAAGGGAAATCTTTGCATTTATGAACATAATTATTCGAAGCCGTAAGGACAAGCTTGTCATCTAGTGTTGAAATTACTTTCCTTTAGTTTGTCTACTTTTGCTAATTGATGAATTGAGATATCAGTCCATTCTTTTTATACGTATTTAGACTTCGCAGTATTTTCGGAAACTATGCATTGATTGTTCGGTGCCTTTACCATCTACTCAAGTTAACGCATTATTCGACATTTATTTTCCCAACGTTATCCATCTCAATATTGGCTCTTTCAAGGATAGAGAGTGCAGTCTTCTTGCTTGGCAGAGAGTTGCTGTAAATAGAGGAAGTGATAAAATAAGAGCTGATTTCTTTGAATTTCAAGCATTACGGAAATGAATACTACGTTCTTGGAAAAATTATCAAATTTCTTCCCGAATGTTGAAATATTGCATATGGAAAAAATAGAACGCTTATGATTTATGCGTAAATTGCATAAAGTATCGCGCGCACCATATTCATAGTGCACTATATTCATTTGGTCATTATTGTCAAAAGTTTTATTACTTGAATAAGTTTTTTTTTTCATCGATATTTTTATTATTTCCCAGATTATTTAATCGCTACCTATTTCGAATATTTGATTTTTCAATACAACATAGTTTGCATGCCATTTACTAAAACCTATTTTAGTTTAAAATTTAATAAATCAGCCTTACGATTTGTATTTCGCTTTTTTCAGAGCTCAAACTGTGGTAATAATGAAAAAGAATGGGAAAAAACGCTGAAAATGTTTTTTTAAGATGAAAGCATTTTGTTCGAAATTGCAAAATTTCTTCGTCGGCGATGTATCTATATACTGAGCTGAAAGTAATACGAAGTTGCCGGCATGCAAACATCCGTTGAATTTATTACATGTTTACGAGAGAACACTTGAAATTGAGTAAGTCTGTTTCCTTCTAGAATTCCTTTAATATTCGCTAACCATTGAGTTCGATCTTTTTTTAAAATAGTCTTATAAAACCATATTTTAAAATTTGTTGTTTGAAAATAATTCACCTTCAAGCTCGTTTGATCAAGGAAAAATTCCCTGATGTGGAAAAATAGATTGAAATGGTGCATATACCGAGAGAGAGAAAGGGAGAGGAAGAAGAATCATTCTCAGATAAAAAACCTTTCTGTCGATAACTAAAATTTTTTTCTTGCAGAAATTTATAGAAATTTAGTGCTTGAAGTTTGTAAAAAGATACAAAAGTTGAGAGATGAGCGGCTGGTATATTACATCATTCGTTCTGAATCCATTTCCAATTGACAACTGTCCAGGAAATTTGCAGTTACGTCACTCGCCTGATCTAAAATGCTACTAATGCCAATTCAGAGTTTGTGGATGATATTGTTGTTATTTATAGTATAATCCTTAGTGAATTAATGATATGATAAATGTAAAATCCTTCTGGAAATGAGACAATTTTTTTTTCAGGTTAATGTTGAAAATTTATAATCCGTGAACTTGAAATAACAAATTGTTAATTTCAATTAAGTGAAATTATTTTATCATTTATACCGAAACTAAAAATGATTACGTTTTCCTTATACTTTTGCTGTAGTATGAGAGTCGTAGTAAGCGATTCGAGCCAAATTGATGATTGCGTGATTTCATAATGTAAAAACCATCCATGCTAGCTTGAAAAATTTGACCATGAAGAGAAAATTTACATTCACTGATTTCATTTTTATCAATTACCTTTATCAGGCGCGTTTTATTGTCAACTGATTTTACAATGAGTTTACAACGCAACATTTCACCAGTCATTGGTATAATTGGAATTAAGTAGTATAAAACTTATACATTAATTATGCAGTCGGATAGCTTCTCTGGAGTTTTATTTGTTCTCATCTATTAGTAAGCATTCGATCATTTTCATTCGTAATAAGATGAATCAGCGAAATGTCAGCTGCATTCTATACTGATTTATATATTTTCCGGTACTTTGTAACATGCTCGATTGGAAATATATGTCTCTGTTTTTTTGTACATTTATTTTTTTAGAATAATGTGATATGTAAAGTTCTTAGAATCAATAAATTCTGATATCATAATGCAACAAAGTGTGGCTTTTTTTTGCTTAATTTTTTCCCTAATTTGTAATACTGTCGGTGATGCATGATGCGTCAAACTTTTGTAGTTAAGAAAAAGGAATAAATGTTTCAGTAATAGCCATTTTGTGTAATATAATCTTTATAACTCTGGATGGATGTATATTAGCACGCATTCTTAGACATCAGTAATTCAATAAATTACTTCGCTTACACTCACTTATTATCATGGATTCTGTGGGCAGAGTTTAAAAGTCTAATTAATTGTAAATAGGAATGTTTGAAATGTCAAATACAACTGGATAGTTTCGAAAGAAGAGGAGCACCAAAGTATTTAAAAGGAGAGGATTTCGATGTGATCAGTTCGGTTCCAATTCATACGCTAGAACGGTTCGACGGTCCAACAGTGCACCAGAATTCATAGTTCGAGCAGATAGACAGTTCTCTAGGAACAGAAGTAGCAATAGTAGTGGAATGAAAGAAAAATGACAGTCACAACAGAAAGCCGGACAAAGTAATGAGCATTTCAAATGACTATATTACTGTGTGTTCATTTAGTTCCTACCACTGCATAAGTGCGACATTGTCTAAAACAACGCATAGGGCCAACAAAGGCTATTGTAAACGTCTTGGCAAAGCGACTAATAGAGACCAGCGAAAGCTATTGTCGATTTTACAATATCGTGTAAGACTGATTAAGGCTATTGTCTATAATATAAAACCAGTAAAGGTTATTGTCGACGGAGCGAAATCACAGAACTAAGAAGATCCAAGTCGAGCTATAAGCAAAGAGATCGTTATGTCTTTCAGTAACTCCTTCATTTTTCTTATGAATTTAGCAATGATATCAAGACTTGAGACAGAGAAGGCCTATAATTGCCTGAGGTCATTGATCCTATCTTCGAAAATCCATTCGTCTTCAGATTATCACCACATGTCTTATTTTGTATCGTTTCCCACTTCTTCAACGTCTTTTGATAATCTTATGATTTATTGAGAACAAATTTTAGAGGATTAGAAGTTAATAAATGATAAATAATATTTCAAATTCATGCTTAGTGATAGCATTTTACTGTTTGATGACAGATGAAATAATGAAGCGTTTCATAAAATGGCTTATTTATATCGTATAGATGGTAATCAGAAGTGGCTAGCGGAGAAGCATTCAATCTGTGTCATATTTCGAAATGTTTATTGCAAAATAATTTTTTTTTTTAGGAAAATGGTGCGATTTGATAATATAAAATCCAACCGAAACCATTTCGATAAATTATACTGCTAAGAACATTAACTACCGTAATATGTACCTATTACCTAAGGTATTTCTTTTATGTCTTAGATTCTTCTCATTGTAATTTTCCCTGCGCTCATCTTATATGAAATGGATTTAACAAGTGAATAAAGACAGTATTTCAAAACTTGTTTTATATTTTATCAGAGATAATTGAATACTATGAAAAGGAAAGGATCAGCAAAACTATCGAAATTTCCGCAGAAAACTATGAAGTATTTATTAGTTGTTATATTCAATTATATTATAGAGTAAATCATGGTGAAGCGATTTAGTTTTTCATTTCATTTTCTCCTAAACAAGCCACAATTTTTGCAAATAATTGATTACTACGAAAATACAAAACGGCACTTTTCCTCGTTTTTCACCAGGCATCTGTTGCCGCCGTAACATTGCCAGTGTTTGCTGCTTCCATGCAGTGAAAAAGTTATTCTTTAGAAAGCTGCACTAATTTGATTTCAGTACGACAACTACTTGCAATAGCTCAGTGAGCAGTACATATGAAATACATGCCCATGCTTCCAAACAATAAGCAATAAGATAGGACCTGGAAAATCACGGAAACAATTTTTGGGAGGATGAAACTATGTCATTAATGCTAATCCTAATTCATCATAATGTGAAATATAATTATCCACCTGTTTCAAGTTTTGGAATCTTCCTTTTCCAATTCTTGTTAAGAGCATAAACATTGATGTTAATTCACGGAATCTAAGCGGTCAACAAATAAATGATTCCTTCCTCTCTATTATAATATTAATTTAATGATGACAATGCCATGAGAAAGGAGAAAGCTTTTTTCATTTTCAGTCAAACTGATGGCTGAAGTTAGTTAAGGCGATAGAAATAATTCTGTACGATGTGAAAAACTATTATATTATTCATTGATAGTAAATCAAAGGAAAATTTTGAAACAAAAAATTGAAGTCGCCTATCCTTAACTTAATGAAACTTCATCGCAAATAAGTCCAAACTTTTAATTACTGCTAAGCATTTTGTCATTGGATCTTTAAGTTTGCAAAAGTTTATACACGAACTTGCGCAGAATTTCTAATACTTAAAATCAGTTTTAAACTGTCTACCTAATGTTTCAACTGATGTGCAAATGCTCAATTTATAATTTAATAATTGAAAAAATTGATAATCCTGACATTTTGTTTTAAATTAGCGTACTTATTCCGACCTCGTAATCCGGCATCACTGATTACTAATAATTGAAGTGGCCGATCATTACAATTAGTTCTTTCCTGACATATTCAAAGAAAAGGAGGAAAAAGTGTTAAATAAAAGTGAAAATTATTCAGTATCAGCAAAGTTTCTATTACACAATTAGAATTGTTTTTTTTTTTTTTTTTTTTTTTTTGGTTTCAATTTTACAAAATAATGAAAGAACCTATTCCTTTGATTCCTTTTATTACACTAAAACTTATGCATTTAAATGAAGAACGCTGATTATGGTGCATATTTCTTTTCTAAGCAATACATATTTTCCTCAAGTATTGGATGAGAAATGCAATTTTGAAACACAATGCTTCCAATTCAATTCAATCTATTTCAATGGAAATTTCGCAGATACAGAATAACATAATTCGCATATAAATGTTTTCAAAATTTGCAGCACAAGTCAAAGCTCCCAACTCGGCAACAATTCTGGTACATTTCCGCCAGATCGGAATTTAAAAACCAGCTGATTCCTCATAATTTTTCATCGGGCTGTGAAAGGGCAGAGTTAGAACATTGTACAACGAAAATTCTTTAGAAATAGCATATGATTCTGGGAAAGGACTTTAATGACATGGAAAATAACAGAATTTCATGAACTGTACTTGGTGCGCAATGGGGTCAAACCGAGACTTTTCGAACTATAAACTTCCGGTGGTTTAGTTAAATGCAAACGATACATTTAAATTATCGATTTGAGCGACTATTAAATGCTTAAATATTGCTATATTCAGTGAAATATTTAAAAAATCAATCGTTTAATATTTTGATTTAGAATCGGCTGCTTTTCATTTAGTTTGGAATCGATTAATCGAATTAAACGATGAATATCAAAAAAGGAATTGCCTTTCTGTTCATCATAGTCTCTTCGTCCTATGCAATGGTATTAAATTCATTTCATACTAATATTATCAACTTATGTTAATAATACTTGATAATTCTTCTAAATAGCATGAATCACTTAAGTAGAAAATAGACAATTACACATCTTATTGTGTAATTGGCTATTTCTTGACGAAAGTTAGAAACTGAAAAAAGAAAGAAATCCAGAAAGTTTGCTATTGATAACTTTAAATGATAATTTATAAAACAGAATTTACTAATGGCAGCAGTTGACATAACTTCAGCGTGCTTTGCATCAACGTCTTTCTTTTTTTAACGTGTAAATAATTGTTATTTTTTTTTTTTTGAGCCAAAAAGTTACTATTCATCAAGAACAACAATCTCGGGACCGTTATGTTCATTAGTGCATTGGATCTACGAAAAAATATTCGGTTTACCATGGATTAAGTCGATGAGGATGGTAATGCTTATTAAAAATTCCATTAACATCTGAGTTTTTAGCATGTTAATTTATTCAAATAAGTAATTTTCCTTTGGGAATTTATTCCTGTTTGAGACAGACGTCAACAGTTTTATATACGGTCAAAATATCGTGCACTTTTAGTTTTTGTAAATTGACGTTTTCACCTGCAACCCTTCCACCCTTCAGTCATAAATGTACTATTTAGAAACGCTTCATAAGGAGCATCAAAGATGTAAGTTAACTTCATAAAGCCAAGCCTTTTGTTATTTTTAGGCAGTAAAAAAACATCAAAACTGCCAAAAGAAAAAAAAAGAAAAGATAGAGCATTAATACAGCATTCGCTACTAGAATATATGAATTCAGAACTCTTGCATAGAACTACATCCGTTATTTTCGTAAAAATACGTTGATTTGGCTATGCAGTTCATTCAATTAGAAAATGCTATGAAATTATGTAAAAAAAAGAGAATCCAAGAGAATGGAAACAATCATAGGTGGTTTTCAAGAAAAATGTAGCAGGAAACGGTTCGAACACAGAGAAATCAAAAATTTGAGATTTTTTTCGAAAAATAAGCCAAATCATCGTGCTATTTAAAATATGTTCTGAACTATTTTCTCGACAGAATGACACATTCACACTGATTTTTTTAACATTTCCGTTGTCAAATCTGACACTGCATTACTTCAGTCGTGGATACCGAAATCATCTACAACCTCGTCTCCATCAATTTTCTCAACAAGAACGACTTCAGCACGTCCGCCAACAACGGCAGTAACAACCGAACCTTCTTCAACAACCCCTCCAACAACTACAGTAACAACTGAGCCTTCTTCAACAATTCCTGCAATAAAACCCTTTTCTTCACAAAACTGTTCTTGTTTCAAGTTGTCCTACCAAAGAGCTGTTGCAACTTCCCCAACAGCTACAGTAACAACTGAATCTTCCTCAACACCTTCTCCAACAACTACAATAACAACTGAATCTTCTTCAACAGCTACAGTAACAACTGAGCCTTCTTCAACGATTCCTGCAATAAAACCCTTTTCTTTACAAAACTGTTCTTGTTTCAAGTTGTTCTACCAAAGAGCTGTTACAACTTCTCCAACATCTACAGTAGCAACTGAATCTTCTTCAGCAACTTCTCCAACATCTACAGTAGCAACTGAATCTTCTTCAACAACTACAGTAACAACTGAATCTTCTCCAACATCAACAGTAACAACCGAATTTTCTTCAAAAACTTCTTTTATATCTTCAGTAACCACTGAATTTTCTTCAACCGCTTCTCTAACATCTACAGTAACAACTGAATCTTCTTCAACAACTCCAACATCTTCAACTGAATTTTCTTCAACAACTTCTCCAACATCCACAGTAAAAACTGAATTTCCCTCAACAGTTTCTCCAACATCAATAGTAACAACTGAATCTTCAACTTCTCCAATATCTACAGTAATAACTGAATCTTCTTCAACAATTTCTCCAACATCTACAGAAACAACTGAATCTTCAACAACTCTGACATCTACAGTAGCAACTAAATCTTCTTCAACGATTTCTCCAACAAGTACAGTAACAACTGAATCCTCTTCAACAACTCCAAAATCTACAGTAACAACTGAATCTTCAACAGCTCCAAAATCTACAGTAACAACCAAATCTTCAACAGCTCCAAAATCTACATTAGCGACTGAATCTCCTATAACAACTACAGTAACAACTGAAAAATCTCTAACAACTGTAGTAGCAACTGAATCTTCTTCAAAAATTTCTCCAACGACTACAGTAACAGCCGAATCCTCTTCAACAACTTCTCCAACGTCTACAGTAACAACTGAATTTTCAACAACTTCAACATCTACAGTAACAACTGAATCTTCTTCAACAACTCTAACACCTTCAACTGAATTTTTTTCAACAACTCCAACATCCACAGTAAAAACTGAATTTTCCTCAACAGTTTCTCCAACATCAATAGTAACAACTGAATCTTCAACTTCTCCAACATCTACGGCAGCAACTGAATCTTCTTCAACAACTTCCCCAACAGCTACAGTAATAACTGAATCTTCCTCAACAACTTCTCCAAAATCCACAGTAGCAACTGAATCTCCTCCAACAACTTTTTCAACAACTACAGTAACAACGGAATCCTCTTCAACAACCCCTCCAAAATCTACAGTAACAACCGAATCTTCAACAGCTCCAAAATCTACATTAGCGAATGAATCTCCTGCAACGACTACAGTAACAACTGAAAAATCTCCAACAACTGCAGTAGCAACTGAATCATCTTCAAAAATTTCTCGAAAATCTACAGTAGCAACTGAATCTTCTTCAACGACTTCTCCAAAATCTACAGTAGCGAATGAATCTCCTCCAGCAACTTCTTCAACAACTACAGTAACAACTGAATCTTCAACAACTTCAACATCTACAGTAACAACTGAATCTCCTTCAACAACTCCAACATTTTCAACTGAATTTTCTTCAACAACTCCAACATCCACAGTAAAAACTGAATTTTCCTCAACAGTTTCTCCAACATCAATAGTAACAACTGAATCTTCAACTTCTCCAACATCTACAGTAGCAACTGAATCTTCAAAAATTTCTCCAAAATCTACCGTAGCAACTGAATCTTCTCCAACATCTACAGTAACAACTGAATCTTCAACAACTCTAACATCTACAGTAGCAACTGAATCTCCTCCAACAACTTCTTCAACAACTACAGTGACAACCGAATCCTCTTCAACAACTTCTCCAACATCTACAGTAACAGCTGAGTCTTCAACAACTCCAAAATCTACAGTAGCAACTGAATCTCCTCCGACAACTACAGTAACAATTGAAAAATCTCCAACTGCAGTAGCAACTGAAGCTTCTTCAACCATTTCTCCAACAAGCACAGTAACAACTGAATCCTCTTCAGCAACTTCTCTAACAACAACAGTAACAACCGAATCTTCAACATCTACAGTAGCAACTGAATCTTCTTCAACAACTCCAAAATCTACAGCAGCAACTGAATCTCCAACAACTTCTCCAACAGCTACAGTAATAGCTGAAAAATCTCCAAAAACTACAGTAGCAGCTGAAGCTTCTTCAACAATTTCTCCAACAAGCACAGTAACAACTGAATCCTCTTCAACAACTTCTCCAACAACTACAGTAACGACTGAATTTTCTCCAACAACAACAGCAAAAACTAAATCTTCTTCAACATCTCCAACACCTGCAGTAACTGAATCTCCAAAAATTTCTCCAACATCTACAGTAACAACTGAGTCTTCTTCAAGAACTTCTCCACTAACAACAGCAGCAACTAAATCTTTAACAACTTCTCCAACAACTACAGTAACAATTGGATTTTCTTCAACAACTTCTGCAACAACGAAAGCCTCTTCAACAACTTCGGATCTACTACGAATTCTCCAACAATTAAGTCTTTTAATACGTGATCTTCAGACTTCTTTACATTAACTTTTTCTACAGCTACAAGTCTTCTTCAACTTCGCCAGCAACAAAATTCTCTTTTTCATCAATTTTTAAAACTCCAACAACTTTTCCAACAAAACCACAAAAAAGTGGCCTCTTTTTTAAAAAATTTCTGCAGCAGCAACAACTTGTGCAATGAGACCGATAACAGCAAGCAACTGCTTCTTCAGTCTTCAATCCTCGAACAAATCCTTTTTAGTTTCTACAACACTTACAGCAATTTCTTCTCCAATTGCTTTAACAACTCACGATTTTTAATAACTCAAATTCCTGATCTTTTTCAACATCTACACTTGCAGTTTCATCCTCATCAACAGAAATTATATACTGTAATGGAAGAAGTATTCTGTGGAAAAATATTCGTGCAAAAATTTCATCGACATGCAAACTTTGATCGGATATGAAATTAAAGTGAAGTTGTTAAACGCCTATTTGTTTGGATATCTTTTTATTTAAAAATTTTAGCTTGAAAAACTGAAGCAAGACAATAAATATTGATGCAATAAATGATAATGACTAACATTTTGATTATATAATTACAATGTTAAGATTTCCTTTTCACAAGTTTTTTTCAGAAGTGATTTGAATCGGTATTTTTAACACAATGGTTTCATTCAATATCAAAACACCCCAGCATATATATTTGCTGTAAAATTCTGGCTATTACCAATACATTTACTAAAAATCCATCAATTCTAATTTCAAGAATTTGGGAAAATATGCTATAATATTATAGTTTTTGGACACAGAAGCAAAACCTTAACAAAAACAAGAAAGATTTCTAATATTATATGCTTCGATCGACCATTTTGAACAACTTTTCAGAACTTTTCGGTTATGCTAAAGTTTTTACTTATGCGAGAAAATCGCAATAGGCTTTAAATCAATAAATTGTGAAAGATATTTGAGAAATTTTCCTGTAAAGTCGCTTAAATTTATACATATCAAACACTTGCAGTATTGATAAACAATTCTACATAGCACAAACGTTCCATGTGGCAACTCGATACATAACAGCCAGGCCGATTGGCCAAACTAACTTTCTGCGATGCACAGCTCTTCCTTCGATTTTACTACAACATTCAGAACAGAATAGTTTAGATGATTTTCATTTTCATAAGATCGATGAAAATACACTTCGTCAGAAAAATGTTCTTATTTCAAAATTTTCAATTTTAAGATTATGCTAATAAAATATTTTGCTTTCAGAAAAAGTCAATAAATAGTGAAGAATCGTCAATTTAAAGACATTGTTCTAAATGAATAGAATTAATGATAAAAACAAAATAAAATTGAATAACACAAGCTGTCTCATTTTATGTCATCTTCCATCTTGGAAAACACCTTTTAAAATAACGATGGTATCAATTCTATCACTCTGGTTCCTTGTTTTGATAGCTGGAGTTGGATCATTTTTCAATATATTTTGTCGTTCCTGACAGTCCTATAAGAGGTTAAGAGGTGATGCATGTATCGGGATTGGTGCATTTGCATATCCAGACAGTTTATATGATCAGAACCATATCATGGAAACCCATCTTCTACGACATGCCATTTAATCGATCAATGGGTAGCTATTCAATATTATATGATTGCTCTGAATATCATCGATTGTTCCACTCAAATCTTAATGTCAGTTTTAAATTCCAATAATATGTTCCGTAATTCGCCAACTTTATAAACTTCCACTTTTCCACCGAAATGGCGTCTTGCTTTTAATGGCACACTATTAAAATTGAATCTTTATCATAACTAAACATAAAAAAAAAGAATGTCTACCATAAATGGAGTCACAAAAAAAAATAAGAGATCCAGAAATGACAAATGAGCGAATTCGTTATGCTTGAAATCCATCGAATGTTAGCAGAACTTGGTGATGCCTTTATTGCATGATGATGATTGTGAAAATTTCCTTGATCAGCATAATCACTGACGATAAACAGTAACTGTTCCTGATTTCTTTGATGAAAGTAAAGGCGAGATCACGATGATTTGAGAAGGATTAGAATCAAAAAGAAGAATTGAATTTCTTCTAATCATAGTAATTATAACTTTATGAATGTCAATGAAAAAAAAATCTGCCGGAGATACTACAAAGATTTTCAGAAGTAAATCTGATATCTATCTATTTTTATTTTACTTATTTTTTTGTTTTTTTTTTTTGTGAAAGAAATACTAAAGCAATAAATGAGTTCCTCTCAATTTCGCAACAGATATTATTATTCGAATTAATAGCTACCGACTTTTCACATGAAAATGGATGGAAAACAAGTAGATATGGCGCTTATACTTCACCACGTATTTTACACGTTTGTTTGAAATTTCACGCACACATACATAGATCTGTGTTTGTAATATTCAAATTATAAGAATATGTAGTGCATACTAATGTTGCTTTTATTTGCTTTTTTCTGGCAGAAGCGTAAAATCAGTCTTGCAATTCATTCAATCATTTGATGTAAATTTTCTAATGTCATCGTTAATTTCATGTACTTCAATGATATTAACTTGAGTGTAAATTCAGATTAGTAGAAAAATTAATTTTTTTGTGATAATGTCATCTACGAGTTGTCAGTTCTGCGACAGACATAGATGCTTTGAAACAGTGAGAAGTTATCGGGAGATTGCTCAATACCACTTCAAAAACTAGTTATCAATTGAACGCTTTCTGTTTCTGATGTAATTTTACCATTCAGAATGATACAAAAACAATTCATAAATACCAAATCTTTTTTCCTTGGATAATAATTCGACGAAATCAGAGAATCCTAGCATAATCCATTCTTTTTCTTTTCTTCATGGCTCGTCGAACTTTTTCCAGCCATTGATAATCGGATGATTTTGTTCCACTGCTTTTATCTCTGATGACATTTGTTTTTGAAGTGATTTCTCCCGAAATTTATCCATGAATATCATCTCCAAATTGCTTGCTGGCAGTTCAAACAAAACGCTTAACCAATAAGCAAAGAACCATGAAAGTACGCAACACGGTAACGTGAAGACGAAGAACTGAAAGAAATTTCCCTTTCCCCATCGCATAAGATGCGAAGCATTAATGAAAAATAATATAAAAACAAAAAAAGAATTCAACAAAATCTCTCGATGTCAATAATCCTCGATAAAGTTTATGAATTTTTAATAGTCACCGTATGAGTAATACTTGAGAAGCTAAAAGCATTGACACCCATACATAGCATATATAACAATACAGTTAAATGAGTTAAATATGCACAATAAGTAAGTCGACCCAACGGTTTCCATATTGGAAGTGACATGAAATCGTTTATTGGTCCTGGAATTGAACTTTGATCAGTCAAAGTTCATATGTTTGTATATGAAGCTGATCAACATTATCGTCGGTTAATTTGAGTTCAAAATAAAGAAATGATTTAATGTTATCATACGCTGTTATGATCTAAGAAATCTCGGGAGTAGGTGACACAGAACGATAACAAATTATCGCATCATACGCATACCTCCGTAATCGTAAAAACAGGCGATTGTGATATAAGCGAGGGCTAAACTCCATGCAAGTTTACTAAATGCAGAATAGAAAGATCGCAGAGATAAATTCATCACGATATCATAGCCTATCCAATCTCTTAATGACATTATCAATAATGGACCGAATATTACCGAAATAATCCAGCAAATGATATTTGTTAGCTGAAAACTTGAACTTCGATGCAACAGTCGGTCAAATGTCACCGTATCACACCATTTGAACTTGGTAGTAAAGAAATTCAATAATTTTTTTTAAGAAGTACTTGGAAAGAATATAGAAAAAGCAAATTAGAAGGAATTTAATGATAAAATAACTATTAGAAGATAAATGTTAGTGTGTAAGAAAAAGGAGTAGAAATTAAATGGAACTAATCGACCGATCGAATTTTCTATGGTATTCACTAACTTAATTTCCAAAAATAATTTGCTATTCATCTTTGCTTTCTGCAATTAGTTATCAATGATTGAAAAAAGAGATAAACTTTGATATAAAACGACTTTTGATATGTGAAGAGTTTTCCTTGTTTGGAACAAGTAGCCAACTAGAATGCCCACGATGTAAACTTGGCATCGGATCCACGGTGCTTGATAAATCAAAAGCGAATAAAATCTGAAATAATGGAAAATAATGAAGTCAAGTGCGCTGTCGTCAGCACTATGTTATTAATTTATTAGAATTAAGACCTTAAATTTTATATTTGCAATTCAATTCATTTTCAGTTTGTAAGGGTATTTCCGATATTAATGCACTACTTGGCTAAGCAGACTGTTTAACATCTGAGTCAGATCATGCATGTAGTGAGGTTTATACTTGTTTAAACCAAAATTTTTGGATTAAAGAATCCTATCCTAAAATTCTCTTGTTTTATATTTTCAATGATTTGAAACGAACTTGTATGAACCCATTCTTGGATCCATGACACCCATAAAGAAATCCGTTGGTGGGAAGTATCCCTTGTACACTGTCACCAGATTTGCAACAGTGGAAAACAGTATCAGTAGACCAGCTATAATATATCCAAGCATGGGTTTCAAAGCCAACGGTACCAGCAATACTGGGGCGAAAATATGAAGTTGAAAATCAGTTGCCAGATACCACGACACCAAATAGCACTGAACAATTTATATATATATATATATATAATTACCTATTCAAATCAATCAATAAAATATCTTTCTTATCAAATCAATCTCTTTAAATTGAATATATTTAGTGATACATTTTGAAAAACGCCAAAGTTGCTTTTTCCATATTTTTTAGTAATATGTTGATTGGTTTAAAAAATCAATTGTCACAAGTGCTTTTGATCGAACTGAACTGATAAATTACTATACCTATTCAGAAGCTAAGCAAATGAGCTTACTTGATTACTGTAATGAATAAAATTGTTGAGATATAAGAAATTGGTCCACCAACTTTTCTCGCAATGATCATCAACTGTGATCAAAATGAGCGGCATATTAACCAAAAACGATTTGAATACAAATGAATAGAATGCTATCACAATATAGTAAGGTGGCGAAAGTCTGCAAAATATTAATAGCTAGATCTTTAAGTATTTAATTGACCAAGAAAATCATCGAGTAATCAGCTTTTAATTTTTTTCTCTTTCGTGAGCATTTCACAACATTCCGGATGGATTAAATTAAAAATGGGAAAATTCGAATAAACCATAGCAAACTTTTCTTAGCGATATATTTGATTGGCATAGACTGAAACAATTTAAAAATGTTTTAAAATTACAAGAAATATGCGGGAAAGATGTATAAACCAACAGATAAACAAGCCTTCCTTCATCGATCAGAAGTGTCTCACACATTGATGAAAACAAAAAAGTATAGAAATGGATACCGAATTATTCGATGGATGTAAAATATGAGCCAAGCAGTAGGAGACATTGCTCTCCTCTTGTCTTTACGGTATTCCTTGAACCATATATACGATACTAATAAACCGGATATGAAGAAGAATGTGTCGACGGAAAAGAACGCATTGGTCACAAATTGCGTCCACAGATTTTTAAACGTTTCTTTACAGTCTAAGATATTTGCTGAAAACCGATTTCTGATAAGTTCGATCTGAAAGAGGAAGACTATTTTAGGATATTTAAAATATATATCATCGAATCAAACTTACAACTGAATAACATGTAACTGGCTGTTGCATGTCCAAAAATCACCCATACCATACTAATGAAACGCATAAAATGAATCGGTCCTATTTGACCTGGTTTATTGATGGGCTCGATATTGAATATATCTTTGGTATTTCGGATCACCGAAAATGCCATTAAGCAGCGGAACCACTGTTCTGTAATCGAATCTTGGATTACATTTATATTCAATCTATGAAGCATCTCCTCGTAGAGCTTTACCTTTCCTTCTTACTTCATTGATGACACAGTCCCTGATGACTGCAAAATGCAGGTGAGCAAGACACGTGAGGAAAGCACCTGATTCGATCGCAACAAAAATTACCTGATTCATACAAGGCTAGCTTGTGATAATAAGATTCAAAATAGATTGTGAACAAATCCCACGTCGTTGCTACTATAGCTATCGCTCCAATCAATGCCATTGCTGCTCTTTAAATAAATCAACTAAATATTAAGAAAAAAGTTTAGTCATTAAAAGTCTGTTATCCTTCATAGTATATAATTTAAATTATTAAAAAGAAGTCTTAGAATTGAAGGACAATCTGATTATTTTTTATCAACTGCGAAAATTTACAAAACATACAACACAGTCCACGTCTTATAATCGATAGGTCTAAATCGAACAGATGCTTGCTTTACAGTGCATACGGGAGTAAAACCGTTGGATTGAATTACTAAAATAAAATAGATTTTGCAAAAAAAATTCTGAAATTTCCACTTTTTCATTTTCATTTTTTAATTTCTTGTTTAAAGGTGGATAAATATCACTAATCTATCATTGTCAAATAACTCAGAATGAGACAAATTGAAATTCTTCGCATTTGTGATAACTTCTTGAAATTATTTCTTCACATATAAATCGCTCAATTTTTTTTATTATCGATCGTTTTTATTCTTACTAATTCTTGGCGTTGTTTTTTTTTTTTTTTTTTGCAAATATGCTCTACTAAATAAATCATATTAGGCAGTTATGATATAACCCGTAATCAATTGTAATTTCATGTTGATATGGAATTTAATTTCATTCATGTTTTGATAATCAATGAAATGAATTTAACTGAATTAAAAGCATGAAGTTTTAAAAATTCTCAAGATAAAAATCAAATTCATTGTCAACATGGAATGTTACGTGAGCGGCTAAGAGTCATTAATGTTTGGTACTGATCGCATGATGAGGGCAGGCAAACGTCAAATGATGGATCACCAATACTGTATTGGTTTAATTTACAAGCACCTTTTGCGTTGTAATTCCTTAACTTCTTATCAACAAAAATCCTGGAAATACTTCCATCTGATATCGAAATTGTTATTATTTAGAGTAATTGAAAATTAAGTGATAGAAGAAAAGGTAAGAAAAAAAAGAAATGACGAAAACTGCAAAAAGCAGTTGCACTGCTTACATGTTATTTTTAATGCAATTTGCATGCATTAGCTTAGTTCTGATTCATTTTGTGAGAATGATGAGGAAGTAAATATACCTACAACTTCATATCGATAATTCAGATCTATCTATCAATAAATAATACTATAACATTAAGAAATATACGAGATATATATTTACCTTACGTAACTACCGGTGATGACACGTGCGGAATTCGGCAATTGCTGCCTGGCTAACATGCATTCCTCATACTGTCCAAATACGATAACATGACCTCTAAGAATCCCTGAAGGTGGTACTTTTGCACTTGCGTCAATCACTGCAAATAGCAAAACCCTTTAAGTATTATCGCATGATGATCCTATCAATTTTACTTTATAGAAAGTATTGTAATTTCGAGTATTTTTTGCAGTTTCCATGCTTTGCATTTAATTTCATATTGCAGTTATCTGATATGCATTGAATTATTCCCTGAGAAGGCATTCGATAGATTAATTGTGATTAAAACAGCATTTAACATAAAAGTATCTAACTTAAATGAAATATTAGTAGAAAAAAGCTTCATCAGTCGCAGAACAGCAAAGGTCAGTCAACTTGATATATTCTACTCTATTTTTTCGAGACTGTCATAACTTCCCAAGTCATTAGTCTCTTAAGATTCGTTTTATCATCTGTAAAAGTTCTTTTCTTTACTTCCATTATTTCATCAATACATGTTCGTCTCTTTGTAATAAGTAATTATAATAATCAAATGCTAATGTCAACTTGGGAGCAATGCATTCTGCAAATAGGATTTTTGCCAATTCGACAATTCTCGATTATTCACGAAGTCATGAATGACCTGTAGCGATATTTTCATGTCCTCTCTGCATTCTGCAAATTACTTTATTTTTTAAAAGTACCCATTTTTTTCTGCTGAAAATTGACGTATAAATTTCCAGTGCAAGAAAGTTTCATATTTGCTTATATTTCGATTCCAGCCTCTTGAAATTAAAAAAAAAAAAAAAGAAAAAATTGATGAAAAATTGACATGTGACATGATACGTTGTATGCATGCGCATGTTACATAGCAATTAGGATTTGCCTGCAAAAGATGTAATTAGAAACCTTCAACGATATCAATTTCATCGATATCATGCATCAATTGATCTATATTGGTATTGATATGATTCAATCTAATTAGAGTTTCCATTACAGAATTCGGTAATATCTCTCGCTGTAATAGAGGTGCCTTATTCTGAAGAAATTGATGATAAAATCTCTAACTTCTTAGAATAAACGAAACTTTTCCACTGCACGAAAATCACAGTTTATTTGAGTGCATCGATACATCAGTAACTATTCATGGGAAAAGCGCTTCCTTCTATTTAGCTATGATAAGATGATTTTCAATATTTCCTTCATAAATTCGATGATTTGATCTTTTATTTGAGTCCTTTACCCTCGAAATTTAGTTAGAAAAACATCTGATATTCCTGTTTTGAAAACATTATCGCAATGCTATAATTTTTTTATTGCGGACCATCGTTGGCGCATCATTTCTTATAAAGAACTTTTAAATTAATGATAAATTTTACTTTTAAGATAAGTCATTAATCACTTAATTAGACAAATTTCAGACATGTTTACAGTATGCTTCAACTGACATTGCAGTAATGCTAACATTTATTGTCTTCTGAAAATTGTCCTGGAATTTAATAGTGTTTGAAATTGAACCGAAATATTTCGTCATGTTTCTATCGATTTCTGAAGTAAATAAAGACGCCATTGAAAGATTGATTATCGATAATAGAACCAATATCATCAATGATCTCATTTTTGGATCTGAAGTGATCAATGATTAATAGTTCTTTCCTATTTGTTAATATCGCTTTATCCAAATTCACTCTTTTCGTGGTACCGAATCATAAGATGACAACTTGTTCATACACGTAAATATTTAAATATGCCCGTGTATGTTCAAAATTGAAGTTATGAAGCAAATAATAATGAATAAAAAAAAAAAAAAAAAAAGTGGGGCAAACGAAAATGGAACAAACGATCACTAAATGAGCAAAAAAGAATCTTATCAATGGTTATGCTTATCAAAAACTTTTTAATGTTCCACCAAAACATGATTGTTTGCCAATTGCCAT
Organism: Onchocerca lupi; assembly: GCA_028564675.1. Lineage (NCBI taxonomy): Eukaryota > Metazoa > Nematoda > Chromadorea > Rhabditida > Onchocercidae > Onchocerca > Onchocerca lupi. The sequence continues at coordinate 6,363 of JAOVVO010000683.1, read as the reverse complement.
CATAGACATGAATTGATCGAAGTATTTAGTTCTTCTAGAAGATCAGTTTCTGATCTCAATTGTTCAAATTACCACTGATGCTAATGGCAATAGTGAGGAGAAGTGTAATTTTGACAACGTGGATAATGATTAGTGACTTCACTATTAAATGATTATTGAAATCTTCATAATTCTCGGCAAGAGAATATAAAAGTATTATTGATGGAGCGAAACAGTTTTGTGCTTTTTTCATCACTATATTGAGTAATATTTTCACAAAAGTTTTTTTTTTATTTCCCACTGATATTTTTCGCTTTTACTGTGAAGTTTTTGTAATTTGATGCATCAATCATTTACTCGGAATATTAAAATTTTGAAATTTGATCCTTTGACAAAATTAATTAACAAATTTTGCGAATGAATAAGCGTGTTTGAAAAATCTTTTACTTTTACTATTAGTGAAATGCATCAATCCTCCATGTATTCACAGTACTCGAATTTTGAAATTTGATATTTAGACAAAATTAATCAACAAATTTTGTAAGGAAGCGCAGATATTTGAAAATTTAGCTTCTGAATATTCCAGAAACTAAAGATTTTCTCTGAATGCTTTATTAGTGCTGAAATTGGTAAAATTATTTTCATAAGATACTAAATTGGGAATCATATCAATTCATATTGGTTTTACAATTTGTAAACTGTCTTTTGTAATTTATTTCCACCTTATTTTCTTTACAGCCCCTCATCGTCATACATTTGTTTCAATTTAATTATGAATTTATCACTCTTAAATTGTCACAGCATCATCAATTATCTATTGTGAAATTTGCTTCAGATTATAAAAAAAATTATTTACATCACCTTCCTAAATAAACAATTTTTTTTTCCTAATTTTCAAAATTCACCGTAAATCCTTTCGAGGTATATCGTGACATAAGCTTTCTATTGCTATTCTGTTCGAAACGCATTCATTTTATATTAAAAAGAAGGAAATGCAACAATAAGTGAGAAAATAGAGTGCTATCATTTTACTTTAATTATAGAGTCTTTTCTTTCGATTACTATTGGAAGAATTTCATATGAAAATTGAAAAAACTTCATGAACTGAAACAAAATTTAATTTATCTACCATTGATTCATAAATTCAGATGTCATTTATGAAGAATAGTAATGGCAAAGTTAGATTCCGACTATTAAATTATGATTATAATTTCGTAATGAATTAAATTAAGAAAAATTGCAATAATTGAATTCCTTTCTTTCTCTAGAAATGTTCTCCTGTATTCTAATTTTTGGATAGCAAAATTCCTGCATTTTGTTGCATATTTCCTGCATAAATACGAACAAGAATAGTGAAGTTTCGTTTGAGCCCACATAAACAAGTGAAAATACTGTAATTATTTCATCATCGATCACAAATTATATGTCTGCGAAAATTGCATGCTCTACTAAGAGAAAACAACTTATATAAATTGTCTGAAATAATTTTGCTCGTGCTTCTCCAACTTAAAGAACTTCATGCTGAAAATTATCCATATCTGAAAATTCAATAATTCTTGAAATTCCATGTGAAAATTGTACATCTTCAGTAAGCACAGACTTCAAATGAACCGGAATGACTTGAGTTTTGCTTGAAGTCGCAATCGCCAATAACTTTGGAAAGTAATTGCTTCTAAAGATTCTGTTGTTAGGCAACAGTGAAAATTATTTCATAAATGAAAGGAATTTGCAATCAAATTTATGCAAAATTCAATTATTATTTCTCAATAAAGTTGAATTTATTGCAAAAACTGAGCATATGCAGGCGGGAATTCAGCAAATAATATCGCTTTTTCTATTGGCTGAAAAAGGCGTTGAATAGTCTTTGCTGAGAAATTGTGACCATTTACTATAAATAAATATATATAAAATAATCGCAATTAATATAGTGCATGAATAAATTCTTATAGATCGATAAATAAAGTCAAAATTATTCCCCACCTCAATTCTTATTGGAATTGACATGTCTAATTTGATATCGGTGATGAGATTTCAGCGCTCTTATCACAAAGTTAAATGGCGCTAAAAACTCATGTTTCTTGGCAACCATCTTGAAAGAGCATTATCTGGGCAGTTTTTATCTTGTATTTATTAAAAACCAAGTTTTAATTTGATAGTTGCAATGATTAGTTTGTCATGTTTCTTCCGTAGAAATAAATTGAAATTGTCGCATTTGTTTATATGATCAATAATACTCACAAACAACATTGAATAAGTAACTGCCATTTTAAGCAGTTCATCACCGTGATAATGTATTTGCTTTAAAAATTTGAGATTAAAATTTGACATATGACTACTACATCCTTCCACAGTCTTTTCAAAATCATCCAAATATTCACACCAATTTTGCATATATGACAATAATTTCATAAAAGCGCTATACTTCAACAATATTTTCTAAAAGATTCAACCATCAACTTATTTATTTGAATTTATATTGTCTTCTGCGCTTATAATACTTTATTCTTAGCAACTTCAGAATCCGAAAGTCAATCTGTTACACTGCGAATATCTTCCTCGTGCGATTCTATGTCTTTCGATGTTCCAAATTTTTTCGCTTGATTAATGCATACTTTCTTGTTTTTTTATTTCTTTTCCTGCAGGAAATGAATAGAACAATTGAAGAACTTTGTACTGAAGCATATCATTTGCAAACGAATATTTCTTTCCAATCGATTCAGTTTTCTTTCCTCATTCTCAGTATTACAGGAGTCATTCTTATCCTTTATGTTTTTATTAATATATTCATCAAAAAGGTCAAGTTTTTTTTTAAAAAGCTAATTTCAAATAGTAATTGATTCGATTCTGGTTCAAAGAATCGGTTTGAATTTCTAGACAAAGCTTTTATATATGCTAACTTGTCCTCCATAAATTTCAACCAATCCATTGTCAGACTGAATTTACAATAATTTGAAAACTGACATTTCATAACCAATTGATTTTATATCGCAAGAAAAGAACTTAGGCGCGTAATGTTTCGAATTTGTGATACTTTTGCTTTTTCAGATATTCCATATAAATTTGAGAATATTCTTGGCAAATTTATTGGCTTTATTGCTTCTTCGATCGTTTGTAATCGTTTTCCGATCGTTCACTTTCATATACCGCATGATGGCATATCAGGTTGCGTTTATCTCGACATATTTCAATCAAAGAATCAAATTTTGCTTTTATGTTTGATACCGCGATTGCTTTGAGATTGTAAGGAAATTTGCTTTTATGAACGAATTTCATTAAGTTTCACCAGTAAATAATATCAGTTATACCAAGTTCTTATCAGTTGCAATTTTAGGATCAATGTTCTTTCTTGGAAGAATCTGTTAAATGTTCAATTTTGAGTATTTTTGGAATAGCGCCTCTGAAATGTCTTCGATATGCATTCGTTGCAATTACAATTGAACGATTTATTGCTATGTGCTGCTACCAACGTTATGAAAAATGGAACTATCCAATTGCGCTTGCTTTTCTGCCTTTGACGGTTCAATTTCCAAATATTAACATTGGAATTTACAGAATCTTAACTTTTAATTTAAACGAAGCTCATTTAATTCATTGAATTGTATAAATTTGATGGTTTGTAAGATGTCATTCATTTATGAAATGGGCTAATGTATAAAAATGGATCATACTTCAATAAATAGTAAAAAATGTAATATTGGAGAACAATAAGCTTTAATTATTCAATACCTGGAAAGGCAATGAATTGAATTTAAAAAATTTATTTTTCAGTGGATTGAACTAGCACTTAGCATCAATCATATAGTGTTGACATTTTATCGCAGCCAAAATACCTACAGAAGTTATTGTTCATCGATTACTGGCAATGCTATCCCTTATTTAAAGTTGATGTTGGAAATACCGTTATTGATTGGCTTATTCTTTCTACTTCTCATAACACGCATCATCAGCAAGAGAAAAATGATGTTAGAATATGCTTTCTACTGAAAAAAGTTATTCTTGCGGAAGTGAAACTTTTGCTATTACCGAATCAAAGATACGAATGATAAAGGTGCAACATCAAATAACAAATCCGATTCTTCCCAAATTTGTATGAATCGGAATTCATAAACTGAAATTTTTTTTTTTTTTGTCTTTACTTCATTATAGCGTGCGTTATTGAAGTGCTTTTTAATTTAGACTTCGTTTACAAGCACCGATGGACACTTTATCATCACGTTATCAAATCCGCGAAAATATGAAAACATCGAAAACGATGTTTATAGCAACCATAATGTACATCATAAGTGCTTTTCTCAATCTGTCAGGATTAGTGGTTCTGACAAATTTGTCACCGGCCGATCTCATGCATTTTGCAATCTTCAAAGTAAATAATTAATGTAAATTATATTTAAGAGTAAAATGCTGTTTCTACCACATGATTCGTAAAATATTCAATATTTGTGATGAAACATAGAAGATTATGATGATGTCTTGCATTGTGGACAATGGTTTTTTTTTCGGTACAACAGCTATCTCTTTATCAAAACAATTAATAGGTCGTAAAAAATAAGTCTGATAAGTGATGAATGCCATTTTCTGGTATAACCAGTTTCAGCTCTTTTTTTTACGTTTCTAGTTACGATGAAAATTCTGCCATTTTACCATGCTATAATTTTGTAATTCTAGGAAATCACAAGTTTTGCAATTGCAATATTTATCAACTGCCTACCTATTTTGTTTATCATCAGAGTGGATTATCTGCATGATAAGGTCATCAAGTGGTTATTACATTTTCGATGCATTACGACAAATAAAGTAGGAGAAGAACCAATGAACCGACCTTTATCAGATCGACAACACATCGAAATCATTCAGCAAATATGGGAAAAGGAGGTTCAGAACAAATGATATTATAGAAATACCAAAAGTTAATAATATTCCGATGAATTGTGAAATCTCATTGAAATGCAAAAACAATAATATAATGTATGAATAATGACATGAAATATCAATAATTTAATAAAGAATATAAAGTACAAACATATATAAAAGGCATTGTAAGTATTTTAATTTGAATTTCATAAATATATATATATGTTTCAAAAGTATATGACACAAGATTCTTCGGTAGTTTTGCCAATATTGTTGCAATGTGATTGGAAAACAAAGAAAAAAGAACATATTGAAAGGAACTGGAAACCAGCTTTTAAAACTTAAAAAACGAAAGCGACAAAAATTTAAGAAAATGAGAGGAAAAAATAACATTAAGAACAGTAACGAGAAAAAAAGAAAGTTCAACAAATACAATTTGTTTTTTAGACATATATAATATAAAAATACCAAAAAAAAAAAAAAAAAAAAAAAAAAAAAAAAAAAACTAAATTAATTAAAGAAATATTGAAAATATGAAAAGGTCTCGAAATTTGAAGAAAGAAACTAGCAAAATAATTTAAACAATTTGGATAAAAGAAATGTTTAGAATATATGATTTAAAAACTTTGCTGTTGCGAATATTTTTCAAAATACTAGAAATTATTTGATATTATGCATATTGTTTTTATAAAAAAAATTGTTTTTCCATTTTCTCTTATAGAAAAATTAATTTTATATTTTGTTCCTCTTCTTTTTCCATTTTTTTTTATATGAGCGAATCATAATATTCTTTGTGGAATATTTTATCAGTTATTAGCAGTTAATTTACCTTCTGTCTATATAAATAAAAACATAAATGCTACCTGTTACCCCTCACGGAACTTCGCGAGTTCTTCACCGATTGTTTTCAAATTTTGTACAATCTTGTATTCGAATAGGCCATCATTTTTATATAGACTTATTTACTTTTTCTCACGTGTCACGTCCGTGACAACTAAAAGTATGTGAGGGGCAGAGTTTTTTTAACTTCGCCCTGCACCACGCCCTCATGAGCGGACTAAATTTTTCGACTCCGTCCCGCAAAATGCAAAGCATCAGTTTGCGAATATTTTATTAACATTGAATATTATAAAAAGGAAAAAAATTCCGAAAATAAACATAATTTTCATCTTATTATCTATACAATTTATCCATATAAATTTGCTCATATTTTGTCTTTTATTTGTGATATTAAATGAAATTAAAGTAATACAGTACAATGAAAGCAGGAAAGAGCTAATTGGTTCAGAGTAATTCATCAAATAAAAATAAATTTCAAATAAACATTTTGTAATTACTCTACATTATGATAAAATGAAACTAAAGTAATTATATTCCTAGACAATGGTCCTTCAAAAAAAAGTGATAATTTTAAATTACAATCACAGTATATATATATATACTGTGATTGTAATTTAAAATAATTTAAAATTTTAATTTCAAAATTTAAAATTTGTAATTTAAAATTGATTGTAATTTAAAATTTTATATATA
>JAOVVO010000682.1:0-43978 GCA_028564675.1 Onchocerca lupi | reverse complement strand
TATACATACATATAAATTTGTGTCACAGATCAACAAGATTTTTTGAAATTTTTTAAATTCAAACTGAAAATATTTTTTAGTTTGAATTTAAAAATTTAATATTTCAAGTTAATATATCACTATAAAAGAACACTCGGATTAGAAAATATTATCTTATTTTTTGGTGGCTCAGTTGTTAATTAATTAAAGAATTGATATATCAATTAAATAGTTCAAAATAGTAGTAAATGGGATGGGGATGTTGATGGTTTTTTTTTTTTATTGGTTAGAATATTAATTAATCAATTAGGTAGTAGAATAAAATTTATTACTTCCAAAGTTACTAAATCTAAATACAAATATTACTTGAAAATAGTATGTTAATTCATTTATATATATATATATATTTAAACTGAATAGATTAACTGTTAAATATTTCATCCATCTACCATCTGTTACATTCTGAGTAAAAATAAAAAAAGCAAAAAAAGAAAAAACAAATTGACAGATATCCATTTTTCTTACAATCCCAAACATTCTATTAGAAAATTCTATCAAAATGTTAAATTAAATGAGGTGTAAATGATTGTTACATATAAAGCATATGGTATAAAAATGAAATTGTCACAATTTTTTAACTATTAAAAAAATTGTATCAAAAAAAAGAAAAAACGGAGAAGAAATTGAGCATTTTTATATGAATAACAAAAGAAAAAATAGCCATATACAAAATCATTTTTTTCAATGTAAAAAATTGAACTTTTTTTAATGAATTTTTTTTTTCTTGAAAATAAAAGAAAATAAAAATATTTAAATTGTACTGCTTTTAATAATAAATTATGCCAATTAGTAAGAAAATATCGTTTATAAGTTGCAAATAACATTGGAATTTCCATAACACATTTCGTATCACTATTACGAATTATTAAATTTAGAAAAAGTTCATATTTTTGTGTGGACAATAATGCGACATGCAAACACTTCCATAATATATTATGCACCTAAATTGTTGCAATTATTTTTTTTTGAACTGAAATTTAACTAAATTTTTGATAAATTCATTACTTCATTTAACAAATGATTTAAAACTATTACTAAAAAAAAGGCAAGCGAATAATTCAAACTTATGCATTTTACTTTTCTTCCAAGTATTTATGTTAAAAAAAAAAAGAAAATCTGCGTTAAATAGAAAGCTTCCATATTTCATTTTCTTTTGTATTTTTTCAACAATAATTTTCCATTTTTTTTTTTTTTAATTTTATATTTAGATGGAAAACTTTTACTGCATTTTCAGCTGCTATATTTTTAAATGGATATTCCTATTCAAAATTTGAAGAAATTTCAAAATATGAAAAACAATCCTTTTAAATTTTGTTACCAAAATTTTTTACAATCAGTGGTAAAAAACCTTTTCTTTTTTTCGTTTATTCGAGTTAAATTTTCCGTTTTTTTTTTTCAAAAACAAAAATTTCATAATACCTTTGTTAAAAAAGTCTCTTTCTCAAAATTGAAATTTTGAGAATATTTATACCAAAAAGCAAATTTTCATTTTTCCGAAATTCAAATTCCCAAAAAAATTTTTTCCTTTTTTTGCAATAACTTTACACTAAAAATTTTGCAATGACTTCACATTACATTTGCATACTTCTCATTTCAATCTTTCCTTTTTTGTATATCTATTCTTCACATTTAATATATTTTATTTGACTAGTCTCTGATTTTTCATGTGAAATAGAACTTTTCAAACGTTTTCGAAATATGTAGAAAATACATATACGCACTCAATAAGTTTTTAATTTATAACATTCTTTATCAAAAAGTGAATAAAAGTAATGAATCCTAAAGAAGAAGGAAGAATTTGTTGAATTTTAAAAACCCATCATTAATAGCAAAATAAAAAAAAAAAAATGAAAAGAAAAAATAAATTATTTCTAAAAAATAAATCATAATTTGATGGAATAATCTAACAAAAATAATATTATTTTCAATTGTATTTCTAAATATATTATAATCAAACAAATTGTAATAAAATTGAAACTTCCAACAATTAAAATTAAATGAAGTAGCTAACCTTTAGTTCATCATTATATGATTCATGAAGTGTAAGCTTAAAAACATCATTATCGACAAAATTGCTTGAATTTGCAAATACAAATAAAATACTTAATAATATGATGCATTTCTGGAATTCTGTTATAATATGAAAAAATAAAAACTGAAATTAAAAATACAAACAGAAATAACTCATATTAATTGGAAATTTTACAGTAATATCCATGGAAATCCCTTTTTTTTTCTTTTAACGTTAAGCATGTAAACAAACCATGAAGAACCAATAATTATGACTGTAATTACCGCACCGGTTGCAAATATTCATAGAATAGGAATTAAATTAAAATGAAATTTATTTACGGTTTTTAAAATGAATTCTTCATTAGAATAATTTGATGGTATGCAAATTTAATGATATCTTTAATCGCAGAATTATCGGAAAAGGTAAAAGTTGAGAAGAAAATCCGATGATTTGTGAAGTCCAAACAGATTCGTGAAGTTTCATATAACAAACAGAAATATCAATTATTGGTAGTGTGATTTGGCGAACTGATTAAGAGAAATTACGATTTATTTTAACTTCGTGAATTAATTTTTAGCAACGCTATTGCATATAGCGATATAGTAAAAGATATACCTTAAAAGATGACTGGATAATTATGATGAAATAAATTACAATCACCTGTCATTGTTTGGATACAACTTCTCATCAATCTTTAAATGATCATTATTCAATCACTGAAACAATTTTTTGACCCAAATAACGTACGGAAAAAAAATATGTTATAGCACTTTTATATCAGAAATTGAATAATGGCAAGCATCTAAGAAAATTAACCGCAAATATTGCAACAGTAAGCTTTCAAAGCATTTGATTTAAAAGAAAAAAATAAAAATAACAATAATCTGTAGTATAAACAAAAAAAAAAAAAAAAATTGAAAAAAAAATTGAAAAAAAAATCACAAACTGCAAATTTTGGGAATCAAATTTTCTGAAACCACAAACTGAACCGATATCGAATCAAATTATGGCAAAATTTACGTGATGACAAAAAATTTTACAACAAACTTCACTTTTGAATGATAAATTCGTTTCTAAATGAAAATTCTCAGTAAAAAAATTCAGCTGAGAACCAATTGACTAGTACAGTAAAATCTGATACATAACAACAAACAAGGCAAAGATGTGAAATGCTATTCTTATTCGGAACAAATAAGGTAATCTAATAATATCTTTAACTTTGATAATTTCAAATCGAATTTAACACACTCCAACAATTTTCAAATCTAAATTTCAAAAGGAAATAAATACATCAAACTCAATGCTTTTAATATCAATACAATGCATCATATTAAAATCTGTCACGGAAGACTGCCGTTTAAATGCACTAGATTGGAGTTCACAAAGAAAATACTTGAATAAAAAAATAATTAAGCTCTTGAAAGAAGATGATTTAAGAAAGTGTAACCAGTAAATTTAATATTATGAATCCCGCGATAATAAGTAAACTGGAAAATATTTTACGTGTGTTTGCCACTGAGCTGAGATTTGGAAAAAGCGTATTTCTGACCAGACGCAGCCATCAATCGAAACTGAAAAAAAAAAAGATAGTATAAATTATGCATAATTTGATAGGATGCAAGAGCTAAAGAAATTTATTCGTGTTTTTTTTTTTTTTTTTTTTTTTTATTGATAACTAAAATTGCTTTTTCGACTTTCTTACTGATGTTAACAACAGCCAAAAAAAGATGATCCCTCGATATTAGGATAACACACCATTCGAATCCCACTTACCGTCTTCAATTCAAAATAAGCGACAATATGGGCTCATTTCTTCTGCAGACAGTTTATGATATCATGCTTTAAAACATCCTCAAACAAAACAAACCAAATATTTTGCAAGGCTACCCATATTTGCCACTTTCAGGAAATGTATGAAGATGATAAGTATTGCTATAATAGACTTACCCGTAAGAGGATGTTTCCCACTACAAATTAGACGTGCCACATTGTTGATACATTGAACTGAATTTTGACCTTCCGAATCATTTCGCTGCAAATTGATATTTCTTATCAATGAAGTTAAATTAAATGCAGTAAAAAAAAAAAAAAAAAAAAAAAAAAAAAAAAAAAAAAAAAAAAAACACTTCTGGAAAACAAACAAAGAAATAGAGCAAATATGCAAAGTTCAATTTTCAAATCAAAACAATGATTTTCGAATTTTATATTACATATAATAAAACTCCTGAAACGTTTTTCTTATAAGGTACCTGTACTTTCTTCATTCCAAATTTATGAAACATTTTATCGCGTCTTCGCTCTTTGATGAATTGAAAAGAAAGAAGAGCACTAAACGGTTTCCGGAATACTGCAAATGAACGAAATGCTGATCTAATTGAGTATTTCAAAAATTGAGGTTCACGCTTCACTGCTCCAGCATTACCGCCGCTGGTACCGCTATTTGCACCACCTTCATTCTAGAAACAGAAGCCATTAAATTTCGAAACCACATAAACAATTAAAGTCCCATGGTAAAAAGAAAAAATAAATATTGCATCTTAATAACATCAAAATTTTAAAAATCTAAAACACAGAGATTGTTTCACATGAGATATATTAATTCAAATAATTTTTTGGATTTGAACTGCTGCATATGCAAATTATGTCTTTATATTTGAACATGGAAAAAATTGTTCATAAAATTGAACACAACTTTTTAACTTACATTTTGATTATTTGGTATCCAGTATTCGATAAGTAGATCCTGCGGATCAGATATTTTTATATTATGTGGAGTTAACGGGGGAGATATCTGCTGCATACCAAAAACACCCTGCAACAATAAGATGAATTATTAATAATATGACTTTTTCTTTCCATTCGTTCGTATAAAAAATGTTTGCGATAATAGAATCCCACTAATAACAACATTTGCATAATATTTTATAATATTTCATCAAATCTAGGTCAGAATATAGTTGAACAAGGAGATTCCAAAAATGGAATACAGAAATAACTTTGCAAATACCTGAGCTTCTACGTTAAATCGTGCAGATACTGTGCAGTTTTCTATGTCTTCTTCGAATTGACCAACCCGAACTTCGGAAAGGAATGGAACGAACTGCGAACTTTCTTTTTCATCAACTAAGCTGTAATTGCATAATGAATAGCAATTAATTGGATTCAAGGAATGTACATCAGAAAACTCAAATAAATCGAAAAGGTATCGATTATCTTCGTTTAGCGATTAATGATAACTTATCGGAAAAAAAATATTATGTGGGGAAAGGTAACAGATGGAACAACGTACTAGAAAATTGAAAAAATTGTTTGATTAATGTACTTACGCTTTACTATGCAATTGTAACATTGCTTCACCAATCGGTAATTTTCGAAATGCTTCTTCTGGCATATTTTTTAACTTCTCCGAAAATGCTCTCAATTCACACATTATAAATTCATCAGGATTTTTCACAAAAAGTTCACTCAGTGCACACATACCACCAGATCCAGCTTGAAGCACTTTGCCCAATGGATTAGAGGGCAGCGTGATTACGCAAAATCTAAATAAAAAAGAAAAAATCAAAAGCCTAAGTCATTATAAGAGTTTAATTATGCCGATCAAAAAAAAAAAAAAATCATGCAAAGATTTACTTCATACACCTTGTTAGAAAAAGTAAAATATTTTACCTCAAAAAATTGATCCATTCAGCTGATTTGTCTTGCAATGATTCAACATAGGTACGAAGAACAAAACTAATTAATTTTTCTGAACCAATTACACCAAGAATTGTACACGGTGGAGATGTTGACGAACTATTACAACTTCAAATAAATAATCTTCAAATCTCAATTTTTTCAGATCTGCCATAAAAAGTAACTATGAAAGTTTCTAAGAAAAAACACAAAAATGATCTAATTTATCATTTAATATACAAATATAATTTCCGATCAAAATTTCGCTACAAATTTTATAGAATATACAAAAAAAAAAGTACTTACAATTTTTGTATTTTTGCAACAACTGATGAGATCAATAAGCGGCAATCATTGAACGATGAGCAATCTAATATTCGAAAAACGGATCCAAAAAATGATGGAACTTGTATATCAGAACTATCACATAACCATAGACGTTCACTGACATTCCATGACTCTTCATCGTGTATAACAGCGGATAACTACAATAGTATTCTACAATATTATATTTTAGCATACTAACTGAGATACCAGTGCTGTGTACTCATACTGCAGTAATATAGTAAGCATTTTGTCTTATTTAAACACATAATATTTATTTAAGATAGAGAGATATCGCAACAGAAATCAACTAGAAACTTGAATAGAATAACTGCATATTGCTGCGGTTGAGAATATGATTTAATAACTGGCATCGCCTTACAAAAATACTATCATTTAAAAATTAAAATCCAGAAATTGTGGAAAAAAGTATTTAATGATCATCAAAGATCTGAAGGTGATCGAAGGAGAGAACGAAAAAATGCAACTACAAAGGATAGTCCTAGCTAATCATTCACATACTAATTAAGCAAATCCACTAAATCTTAAATTTTAGATTTGAGAGTTAAATGATAAGCTTCCAAAACATCTATCAAGTTGAGAGTAAGTATGCAATTGCAATTTAATTTAATTACAATAAATATACAATATTTTAGTTTAATTTTAATTGCAATATAAAAATATAAGTTATTTTTATGCGACTTAACATACTAATTGAATAAAATGGACTCTAAAAATCTACTTCTACTACACTATGACTGAAAGAGAAAGAAAAAAATTATTTCACTTTTCTAAAATATGTAACGATTTACCCAATCGGTAACAGATGTTGTACGTACAGGATGCCAATGAGATTTTGTAATATTTCCAGTAATTGATAGATCAGAATTTTGTAAACAAAGCGGAAATGAAACAGCAGAAACTGAAGCTGGTACACTGGAAGTGGTAAGATGAAGACCAGGAATACTGCCTCTAGCAGTAGTATTTGGAATTGTTTCTAACTTCTGATGATTCTTTTCAGTTAAACCAAATCTGCAATTTATAAACATGGTATATAGCTGCTTAACAATATCTTACAAATCTTCTGGTAATATAAGATAAAATCTATTCTGAATTATTTACATCAAAAAAAAAAAAAAAAAATTGCTAAAAGTTAAAGATATCCTAAACAAAGGATTCTTTATTCTTCCAGAGCAAAAAGAATACATCAAAAACTGCATATTAAAAAGAATGAACAGCAAAATGAAACAGAATTTCTCAAAATACAAATTTTTTATCAGCAAATAATCGATATAGTTGATAGAAGGCAACACTCAAGATGTTAAAATGGTCGTCTCACTTACATGCCAGTTGATGCAACTATTTGATTATCGGCATCGGTGCTAACTTCTTCATCGCTATCCGTTTCTTCAGCATTCTCCTGAAACTGACTTTCTTTCCTTTCTTACAACTTCACCGTTTTGAAATGAAACAAACAATATTTTTAAAAAGAGATCGGATCAAGGAAAATATCTAAAGTATACCAGTGCTTTTACATTGCTGATCGACGGTAACACTTCTCGTGATGCAAAGTAGGGCCGCAAACCTGGCTTTGGATTGCTCACTATACTCAAATTATCCATGACCATTTCCGGTCCTGAATCTGATAAATTATCCAATTCTTCAAACAGCTCCTCAAGTTCCCGTGCTGTCGGTGCCACATCACCCGTTCGGGATGGAGAATCTGAATAAATTAACAGCTATTTTTGCTTAATATCCTCATCAGTTAAATTATGATGAAAATTTTCCAAATAAGAATCCATTATTTACAGGAATACAATATAATGCAGTACAATTATTTGACCTGTAGTTCCCTCTTCCGGAATTTTGAATCTTTTCAACAAAGATGAGAATTTTTGCTTCAAATTCTTTCGCGCTATTTTTCGTTCATGTGTTTTCCGCGATTTATACCTAAAAAAATGCTTAAGCTATCAATTAAGGAAACAAGTATCAAGTATTGCGAGGTGAAACTTATGAGCGCATGGAAATGAAGAAGTAAAATAAATCACAAATGAAAAGAATATATAATTAATAAAAAGTTAGAAATAAAAAGTAGTGAAAGCTTTGAATAATAAGTTGAAATTTGACTATCAACGTTTTACCTCTGTTTTGGCACTTCACGATCTTGCAATTCCTGATCATCATTTGTTTCTTGCCCATCCGATGAACTGTCATCATCATCCTCACTTTCCAGCCCCTTTTCTTTGATCCTTCGTACATTCACTTCGTTTTGGATTTCGAATGCTTGACTTTGACAAGATCCAACTGCGAGTCGTCCCACTGCTGCAAATGATGGAATATCAATCAATGAAAACAATGGTATATTTAAAGTGAAAATATGAATCTCCACCCTTTCGTTAACTTGTTTTACTAACAACGATTTTTTTGCTGAATGAATACTTTAACTGTTGCAGAGATTCAAAATTTTTAATACTCACGAATATAAAACAATGACGGGAAATAAAGACTGTTATCTGAACTATTTCTCTCTCAATTAACAACTAGATCGACAATATTAGTGATAAAAAAAAAATACTTTTTGATATTTTAATTCGCCTTATCTAGCAATAATAACAAGAACGTGTTCATATTATGACAGAAAGTAAATATATAAATAATAAACAATATATGTAAACATAAAAAAACCGAATAATTGAAACCATATATGTAAGTATTATTTCATGCTCAAATACGTAAATATTAAGAATTTTACTTTAATTTTAGATATCTTATCTCATATGCAAGATAAAATATCTAAAATTCCATTATTATTTATATTGGCAATCGTATTATTATGAAGATTAAAGTAACTCACGACTAATGTTTTGTATATCATCTTTTTCCACATCTGGATCGAAAAGAGGAATTTCGCGAACAGAACAATTTTGCAGCACTTCTGATAAATTTATTGTACCTACAAAATAAAATGACTAAAATTCATATTTTTTTTTCATCATACCTGCAAAATAAAATGACATCTAAAGTCCAAATTTTTTAAAGAAATTTGAAAAAATGTTTAAATCTAAGCCCAGTAAAAATTTTATTAAATCATTTGAATACCTGGAAAAATGCATATAAATGATTCATACAAAAAAGTATCAAATAATTATGAATAATAAACTGTAAAAGAAGTTATAACCAATAGCAAGCGTTTTGTAACCCAAAATTGGCCGATTCTTATATCGTTTGCGTCTTTGAAGCAAAATATGTAAGATGTTTCCTTTTCTTTTCAAAAAATGTGGGTACTAAAAAATAAAAGCATCATTTCTTGCTGCGAATATTAGTCATCAATAAATCAAATAGAATATCACCCCAAGAATAAATATCGCATGTAAGGGAATGATTTAAATACATGTTGCAAGGAAATAGCACATAGCAGGAAATGAAACGATAAATATAACAGGCAAAAATGACTACTTCGATTGAAATTCGTCCGATTTTTTTCCGAACGGAATTTTAATCAAATCATCTGGAAATGAAGAAATTGAAAAGATCAAAATTATACGACATAGAAATTAAAAATTTAATTAAAATACCTGTATTGTGAATGAAATATTTAAATCTATATCAACTCTGCCATTTCTGGATTGAACTGGAAAATCATTGCTACGAAGAGATCGTTTTGAACCCTAAAAATACAAAATATTTGCAAACTTATATTTAATATTTATTCGATAAATGCGAATCGTCAATTGTATATTCCAATTTTTCGAATAGTTATTTATTTCAAGCTTGGTATTCCATTCGTTATTTTAATTATAAAGCATTTTTATTTGGTCAGATTATAGCCAAAGCCAAATGAAATATATAATAAAATTTCAATCTCTATGCATGCTTTTCTTTATCAAAAAATCATCTGTGCGGCTAATGAAAGACATATCTCATAATGCCAAGGAGATAGACTAATAAGAAAAATTAAGAAGTTAAAATTCAAAAACTTACATGTAATTTAACTGTAATGATTACCGTGGATTGATTTCCAAGAAATGAATTAAACACTAAGCGAGTTAAAGCCATAGAAAACATTCTGGAAAATATGCACAATTTTAAAATCTCATATATCAAGCAGCTATGAATGATAAATGAAGTTTCCGAAAGTAAATTTAAAATTTCTCATTTTGCCAATTCATATTTCATTCCAAAAGATTATTATGAACTTAAAATGGAATTTTGTATTTTATTCAAAACTAAACATTATATCAGCTAAATTTGCAGCCACTCTTTCATATTTATCAAATAATATTTTCCATACATATCCTCCTATTTATACCCAACTGATGTGAAACATAAAATTTATAACCACGAGAAAAAAAAAGATAAATATAAAATCTTAAAATCAATAGATTCAGGGAGAGAAGCAATTAAATAGCATTTCAGATGTCATCTATTCTTTTTTTACATTTTATTAATATAAAACAGAATAAGTGCATATGTCAACAGATCTACAATATATGCAATATTTTTTAAGCATGAAAAGAACAAATAAATTAAATCTGAATTAATTTAAATTGGTTAATTAATAATAAAAAAAAAGGAAGGAAAGAAAAAAAACTGATCAACCGTTGTACGGCACAAGCAATTGTTCGATCCGTTTCCCAATTGGCAAACAACCGCATAGGTACCGGACGACTTGTAGTATTATCCATATTGATTGAATGGTTAAATGATTTGAATAATTGATTGATTGAATAATTAATTAGATGAATGAATTATTCACCCATTCTTATTGATCATACATAACTGAAAAACACGAATAATTCAAATTATATGTTTAAAAGATGTTGAAATAAATTATCAAAAGATTAAAAAAATCAAATATAGTCTTTTATTAAATATTATTTCTTGATTTTAATTCATCTAAAATATACTTAATAATATTACTTTCTTACTGTCTAACTGAAATTCATCTTCCTCTTCCTCATCTTCTTAAATTTTATTAATCTCTGATATTTATATAAAAATATCGTCTAACATTCTCTCTCTTTTATCAATCTCTCTTCCTTTCCCTCTCCTTCATATACACACATATATCCATACTTAAATATCCTATTAATTTCTAATTGCCATTTAAAAATATAATAAAATGAATTATTGCAAATAAAAAGTCTTTTTTTAAAGTACTGTTTAAATGGAGAAATGTAATTTAAAAAATAATAAACAAACATTAATTTAACAGTGAAAATGGAAAATTTACAAATAAAAGTATATAAAGTAAATAATAAATATTTAAAATAGAAATATAAATACGTACATCATTTAACGATATATTTGGATTAGAAATATAAATACATTACATCATTTAGCGATATATTTCCTTTCTTTAAATCTTTTCGAAAATTTAAAAATCTTAAGATATTTCAAGCTAATTAGATGGGTTAATTTTGGAGTAACTACCTGATAAGAAATAAAAATAAAACTTTACGCGAGATATTAAATATTGCATATCGTCCTATCCTCATTGCTTTCTACGAAACATCAAAGAGAGAGGAAGAAAGACAGAGAGAGAAAGGAAGAGAAGTAAGTATAAGGTGAAGGGTATCGTTACTGAACTAGAAATAAATATCACAGCTAAACATCTTCCTTCTCTTTCTCTTTATCTTCCTCTCTCCCTCTACCTCCCTCTCTTTTTTCCCTGTTTCTTTCCGTTTTTCCCTCTTTTACTTTCTTTTTATCTTCCTTTCTTTCTTTTGCCTTTCCTTTCTCATTCCTTTTTACTGTTTTTTAATTTATTCTTTTCCTTTTTTGTTTTCTCTTTTTTTTCATTCTTTTTTATTTTTCTTCCGGAAAGGAACAGCTTCTTCCTCATATCCTCTCTCTCTCCCTCCCTCCCTTCCTCCCTCTCTCTCTATCCTTCTCTGAAAATATTCAATAAGGAATTATTTTAAAAAAAAGAACTTAGAAAGGATTGTTTGTGGTTCTCGTGAATTGATTGAAAAAAGAAGATAAATTTGATGCAAATGGGAAACGATGAAAGAGAATTTATTCCTAGAAGCATCTAATGTTTATTTCCAAATTGATATAATATAAAACTGATAATGAAAAAATGAAAAAAAGAAAAACGAAAAAACGAATTCAAGAAATGAAAAATCTCATTTTCATTTCTCTTACTTTCTTCCTCTTTCCTTTCCTATTCTCTTAATTTTATTTCTTTTTTTCTTTTCTTTTCTTTTAGTTTTCTGTCCTTTTATAATTTTTTCCCTCTTTCTTTTATAAATTACAATCGAAAATTTTAACAAATTTATTTACAAAAAATGAAAGGAAGGAAAATTGAACTTTAAAAAATTGAAAATTGAACTTTAAAAATTCAAATTTCGAAAGTTTTATATTATCAATGCTGTTCTGGGAGAAAGTAAATAAAAAAAATTTTTTTTTCGTTTAGTTTTCTAAAAGAGAAAAGAAAACTAAAATAAAAACAACCTATTCAAAGCGAGAGTTTTGTTGAAGTTAATCTGTCCAATATATTTCTGCCTAACCAAGAAACTTTTTTTTTTTTTTTTGGTAAATTATAAGTTACTTTAGTATTTGTTTTACCAAACAAAAAAAAAAAAATTAACACCAGGACTTTTTTTTGAAAAATATGAATTATGCAAAGACATATATATATGTCTTTGCATAATTCATATTCATATATATATATAACCCTTTATTAGCCAAATATTACTGTTAAGCAGTTTTGACTTACTATTATTATTATATACATTATTACCATTGATTATTATCAATTATTACTGCTGTTATTATTATTAGTGAGTTGAAGAGATTGAATTCAATTAATAAAATATATGAAAGCAGATTATATTCGATTTTAGCAATATCATTGAACATGAAATTAAAGAATTAAATTCATTATTATATTTTTTATTTCGAACGCGATTAAATTGTGATTACATCGTGAATTGTGATTTTTCTTTCTTTTTTTTTTTACTATAGTATAATTTGGATTTCATTTACGTTATTTACGAAAGAAATTCAAGTAAACAAAATGGATGCTGAAAATAATGAATTGCAAAATCTGGAAACGTTGAAAAATTTGATTAATATAATGGCGAAGAAATAAAATAAATCAAATTAGCTGACACCGTAAACAAGAGTTCAATTTTGTTATCAAAAATTTGAGTGAATTTAGATTGAAATTTTACCATCAAATGAAATTCTGTATAATTCTATTATGCATAGAGATAAAAATACAAATCATCGAACATTGATTCTTGTTGTACTATAAATAGGAATGTGAAGACTATATTAAATAAACGAAGTACATTTATTAGCAAAATTTCAATTCAGGTTTATATTTTCAGATTTGAAACTAAAAATTAGAGGTTTGATGGAACATGGAACAAAAAGCTTAAATGATTTGTTTAAGTTCTTATTTTTTCTTGATTTCTAATCTTTTTAATTCATTTCAGTTTTGATTTATCATCAGCCATTGTTATCATTCGCTAGAAGTGAATGATTAATTTTGCATAGGCTATTAATATTTTCTATTAGAATTCTTTGTTTGCTTATCTCCTGTAGGATATCGATTGTTTATCGAAATGAAGAGAAAAACGAATAAATTATCATATTTAAAATTTAAGCTTCTGTATTGATTAGATTTTTAAAAGTATATATTTTAATGGATGGAATTAAATTGAATTTTAAATAAATAAATAATAATGACTATTTTGAATTCTGTATAAGCTAATTATTTATGAAAATTGATTATTTAAGACTAAATTATTTTACAGTCTTAATACAAAAAATAATTTATCATACTGGATGAAATTTATTCCTTTGATAAGATAAATTCATCGAAGGATTTCATGATGTCTGATTCCATGGGTATCCAAAAACAAGCTTTTGCAATTCCATTAATCCATCAGGAAGTATATTTTATTCAATCTACCAGGATGTATTAAAAGAAACTCTGATACTTAAAGCTGATAATATCATTGGTAGCATATGATGTAATCAGTTTTAAGAATTGTTACAGATATGAACTTGAAATTCAATTGAATAAATTTTTCTTCCTGTGATCATTCAATATTTTAAAAACTGGAAATTCACGAATTTAAAAGTTTGAAATTTGGCTATCTTATTGGTCGGAATCTTTCAGATTTATTTACTTTTTTTACTAAAGTTATGCAATAATATTGCTTATCAGAATAAATTATTCGTTTATTTGAAAATTAATAATAATAATAAATTTATTTGATGAAAATTATATCATTCATCGCCATAATATTCAAAAATAATTTCATGCAATATAACTTAAAAAAATCATTAAAATCAATCAGATGTTCATATAACATGATCTAAAAATCATTGCATTGAAATCAAAATTCTTATATAATATTACTTAGAAAAAAATAGTTGAATTAATTCAGTCATACAATAGAAATCAAAAATCATTGTAAGAAATAGGCATTATTTTATTATAGTAACTGGAATCATATAAAAGAAAGAAAAAGATTAAAAATGGGAGTGGAAATGAAGGAAAGAATTAAAATGAGGAATATTTTGAATTTCATTTCCTGTCCATTATATTTGAAATAGGAATAAGTTCCTCCTCGAAAACAAATTGTAATTAATTGGATATCATAATAAATAAATGGGGATGGTTAATCAGCTGTTAATGACTGATCAAAATTATTATCAAATATGAAGTGCAGGAAAAAAAGAAAAGAAGGAATCAAAAAAAGGTCATTATCAAATATGAAGTACAAAAAAAAAAAGGGGGAAGTTAGAAAAGTTTTAGGTGATATTGCGCTTCTCATATTTTCATCTTTTGAATAATAAATTAGCTAACATTTAAATTCAATTTTTAACATTACTTCTTGTACATAATATGAAAAAAGTTTAATTTTGGCTGTTATTAAATATAGAATTAGAATTTTTGATGAAAAATCATTTACTGAATTATTCAAAAATAATATGTTGCATTGTTTATGTGCTAATATAAAAATAATATATATTCCATTTAATATAATAGTATATTCATAACAATCTTTTTTCTTTTTCTTTTTCTTTTTCTTTTTTTTTTTTTTTTTTTTTTTTTTTTTATTTTTTTTTTTTTTTTTTTTTTTTTTTTTTTAATGGAAAAAGAGATATTTAATATGAAATTACAATTTCAGACAATCCATTTATTGAATTACCTAAAAAAAAAAAGTTCTAAATCGATGGTAATAACAAAGTTATGAATTCATTTATCATGATTAATCATTGATGAACAATAAAATTACGCTTATTTTAATGAGATCAGTATGTAGGAAATTAAAATGAAGCAATTGCTTACTGTTAACACTGAATTGACGGAAAAATAGAGATGAAAAAGAAGAAAAGAATTTAGAAAAATCAAGAAAAAGTAGAAAAATGAAATATGTTTAATTTTAATTTCCCATTAAAATTTCGCAAATATAATAAATATGATATTTTTCATACTTTTCCCACTTTTTTTCTTGTTTAAAACTTGAAAAATTTGGAATTTTCGAATTACATTAAAACAAATTAATTGAGACAATTGAGAAGGGAAAAAAGTAGTGAAACTGAATTATATTAATATAAATTAATTTGAAATAATTGAAACAGAAAAAAAATAGATGGTGAAGTATTGCTCAAGATTTTTTTTTTTTCGGATTATTTTCAAGTAAAGCAATATTTTTCGCTTCTTTTTTTTCTCGCTCAAAAAAAGGAATATTAAAATTATATTTCAAATTAATATAAAATAAAATTTCCAAGATCTATTATTTATATTTTTCCAAGAGTTTTGAAAAAACGAAGAGAAAAAAGTCCCGGGAGGAATAAATGCAGAAAAAGAAAGAAAGAAAGAATTAAGAAAGATCATAAATTGGTACGCTATCATTGTATTTTCTAAAAGTTTTGAAAAAACAAAGAGAAGGAAAAGTTTGAAAGGAATAAATGCAAAAAAAAAAAAAAAATTAAAAAAGGTCATAAATTGGTGAACAGGCGGAAACTGAAGGAAATTGATTGATACTTGTAAACAAGTATGATTCTTCGCAAAATAAACAAGTTATTGGTGGCACAATCAAATCGATCTATCTATCAAAACCTCTCACTTGTCAACTGTCATCTTATACTACTGATGATATCCATTTTTATACAATTTGTTGTCATATTTCGTCGTTGATTTATATTATTTCTTATCATTAAAAAAAAAAAAAAGTTTTTTTTCTATAGTTCCAACAAACTATAAGTTCAAAAATTAAAAGATTGACTTGGAAGGAAAAGAAAAGAAAGAGGAAGGAAGAAAAAAAAGAAAGGAATTTTTATTATAATTGAACAAAAGCTTTCCCATTTAATTTAAAAAAAAAAAAAAATTTTGTAAATGTTTAAACATTACGAATGAATTGAAAGTAAAAAAAAAAAAAAAAGGGAAGTTTCTGTTTAAAATTAAATAAAGAATTTGTATTTTATTTTGTGGAAAAATTTTTTAATCAAGTATAAAAATTGTGAAAATTCTTTGTTTATCTTGAGATGCTTGGAAATTGTAAATTATAAATTTTATTTGTTTTCAGATGCCAGCTTTGTAATACGGAAAAGTTATTTTACTATTATCAAAAAAAAAAAAAAAGATAAACATTTCATTTTTAGTAATATTAAAAAAAAAGGCGGATGTAAAAATTGTAAATATTATTATTTGTAAAAAAATATCTCCTAATATTTTAATTACTTAATCAATAACTTGATTTACTAGTTAATAATATTGCTTAATCAATAACTTGATTTACTGGTTAATAATATTGCTACTAAGGAATAGTAATTAAAATATAAGCGGCCAAGAAATGAAATATAATAGTCAGATTTTTATTCTTCTAGCTTCATTTTTATCTAAGCTAAATGTATTCCTTTCAGATCTCCCATTCAACTATTAAAGTAATTTATTTGGAAAAATATCGATAGATACTGGTAAGACTTTTTTCTTTTTTTTAACGGAAATACATTTTATGATTTGTACTTGCACTTGAATAAACTTTTTCGAAGATTAGAAATTAATAGGAGATTGAAAAAGAAGAGCCATTTGATGTGTAAACAATTCTTCATGTCAACAATTGTTGTTTTTTGCATCTATTCCCTACTTTTGCGCGTATATCATTCTCCATCTTTTGGTGCTTACGTGACTTTGCTAGTTTCTTTTTCCTTCCTTTTTCTTTTTTCAATAGATATCTGTACGTAAATATGTGTAATTCAATACATATATCACGCTTCTTACCCTTCTCAACATGAATAACTTCAACATTTAATTGCGATGACGCAAGTAAACGATGGATATCGCCAGCTACACCTCTCGATACAAGCGTTAATTCGCCAAGTTCCCTTTCTTTTGTTCGTTCTCTCATCCATCATTTACTTTTGAGCATTTTCGTTGTCGTTTTATCATTTTCAACATCAATAATTTCAAAATTTAATCGTTATGACGTAAGTAAATGATGGAAATATTTCCGATGAGTGTTATTATTGCACTCTTCAGTGCATATGTAAGTTAGCTCGTTTTCTTTGTTTGTTTGCTTTGATAGATTATTTGCGTGTCGCACTTAAAGTTCATGTCGTATTTTCACTTCATTCCATCATGCATATATCCATCTCTTCTTTCCTCATGCATATTTATGCATATACACATTCAATTACATGCAACTCGTCAACCCTTTCATTCAGTAATTCCAGAAGTTAGTCGTTATGACGTAAACAAGCTGATAAGACATGCTATCCCATTAATTGCTTACAATTTGATGATCAATCTTATATCAGCGTGTTTATTACACTCATTAATTTGCTACTTTACTTCCTACTTCTTTATGTCATAGTGTTAAAATCTGAGCGTATTAATTGAATGTCAAATCTACTTGAAATGGATAAGATAACGTGATTCTCACGTGAAAATTAAAAGTTAAAGTGTAGCGGGATAAATAGAATTGCACAATGCCCCCGATGGAAATGAAATGAAATTTATGAGGAGGGAGGAAGGAAAGAGGTAAGAGTGCCGTTTCAATGACGTTGGTCGATTGAGGAGGTCACATGGTTGATGATGATAGCTTCAGAATACAGTTCTTCGGTGTTACTGACATTTAGATTTTATCGTATTTTGGAAGTGCTGTGACGGGAATTCGGATTATTTAATCAATATTAGATGTCACACTAACTTTTCCATCTTTCATTCTTCTCTCTATATTTAAATGTTTGCAATTAAATTCAATTTTTTAAATCAATAGCATTAATTTACATATGTGAATAGAATTATTTAGTTTATATTCGATTGTCTTTTTCTTTTTTAAAAATTTTTTTTCTTACTTTGATCAATTTTTTTTTTATTTTGCATTGTTTTTATTATTTTATTTCTAATTTTGTAATTATTTATTATTCCAAATATATATATATATATATATGTATATAAAATTAAGACTGCATTTTAAAATGTGAATTAGATTAGTTAAGCGATCATTTAAATGATCTTTAATCGATCAAAAATCAAGGAAATAATTATGAAATATTATAATTCAGCATAATTGCTATTAGCGCAAAATGTTGCAAACCAATCGACAAATGACGTAGCAAAGGTCAACTATTGTATCATCTTTATTTGCATACAACATTGATGGAACGTGAATTATCTTCATATTTCACAAAAATATATATATATATATATATATTTATATATTTGTCTCTTATCTTTTTATCTTATCAGTTACGTTTTATCCTTTGTTATCATGTTGTTCTTATCTTTCGTCTATATTTTTGTTCGCCAGTTCAATTAATATATTTAATCATTTATTAATATGTATTTTTCTGCTTTATTTATTTTGCTTTATTTGTTTCGCTTAATTTTCGTTTTATTTTTCTTTTATCTATTTTTTTGATCATCCATTTAATTGATTTGTTTAATCATCCATTAATTAAATCATTACTTTTGTTTATTCTTTTTTGCTTTATTTGTCTTAATTTACTTATTGATTTGTTAATTATTCTTTTCTCCGCCTTTTATTTATTACAATTATTTAATTTCAGTCTCGATTATCTTTTAAATTATTCCATTTTAGTTGTAATACGCTAACTTCCTTTCGGACTTTGATAATTAAGCTATTCTTTCTCATTACATATAATACTAAATAATATTGTTGTTCTATTATTGAATTGTTTGATAATCATTGATCACTGATCGTTAAATCACATCATTCGTTCATTTGAGTCGATTCGGTTGCTTCAAATTTATCATTATGAAAGCTTAGGATGAATACAAGGAAGACTGGATGTTGCAGAAAAAAATTCATGTTAATTGATAATTTATTATATTAATTGATACTTATTGGATTGCTATTTTGCAAATTATGATTATATCTTTATGGTATTATTAATCCAGGCTAATGTCATCGTAAATGTTTGCGTTCCGCTCTAGGATAGGTTATCAAAGTATCGATGATGAAAGTATTTCATCGCAGACATATTTAACAAACAATGAGCAAACGCTTTTAATTCCCGAAAGAAGAGTACCGTAAGTTTTTTTCTTTTTTTTTTTTCTGTTTCTTATCGAAAATTTTTATCAAGCTTGATTATATATGTATTATAATGAAAATTTGCTGTAATTTAACATTTTTCAAATTAACAAAAAATTTTAAATGCATCAAAATACAAGAAATAGGAACTACAAATTTTATTATCAAACATTGATCGATAACAGTACTGTTGTTGGTTGTAAGTAGATTCGATAAATTATAATTTCAGTTTAGTAAAATTGAAATTTTTTGTTTGTACAGAGAAGATGATGGACCGTCAGATGTGTATGGTGGTCCTCCGCTGGAACATGGTATCATAACGAGTGAAGAAGACAGAACTGCTGCATGTTATTCTGCAACAGGTTCCGGTGTTTTGTGGGATGGAGTAGAGAATTTAGATCAGGTATATCGTATGAGTTATTCTGAAACTATTTCCATTACGTGCAACTAGCTGTGATAGTAACTAGATGATCTATCAATCAAGTCTTACGGATTTTGGAAATTGAAAGCTTAAAACATGTTTGAAAAATATGGAGTGGTAGTAAATAGATGCTCTGTCGATCGGTCAGTCCTTATAGGTTTTAAAAACTTAAAGCTTAGAATATACTTGAATGATATCACTCATATTTTGATTCAGATTATGATTCATGATTTGAATCAATAATGAATGATTGTTTAAACAGGATTTAGAAAGTTATTGCATCCTTCCACATGTGACTTTTGTCTTGCTGTTTTTATTAATGGGCACTTTTTATTGAATAATATCATGCATGAACGTTTGAAACGCTGAAAATCCCATTGTAAATATTAGTAGTTATCTTGAAATGGAGATCTTACCTTTTCCAGTTCAGTTGGTTGTTTTCGTATTTCATTTAAGGCTTACATAGATGGTTTTGCTCTTCAAAAACATAAAAATAAAAAATTCATATAAATTTCTTAAGATGTACAGATTTGGTGATGTTATAATTCTTTCTTTCCGTCTTTTTTAAAGATATATGCATCTCCTTTTTATATAATTCTTCAAGTATTTTTAGAACAAGAAGGAATAGAATTTATATTTATTAGCGTTTTTATGATTGTTATCTGAAAAGAAGTATAATGAGGTGATGTATTTTAAAATAGTTTATTGCAGTTTTTTACCCGAGTTTACGAGTATCATCAAAATGGTGGATATCTTTGCATAGTCATTAAACATATACTTACCCTACTTCAATTCATATTTGTCGTTTGGTTTGTTATATTCTTACAAGCACGCGTAGATTACGACGTTCTGTTCAAGAATAAAAATGTTACCGCAGAAGGAAAGCCAACCAGTGGGAAAATTCGACTTGAAGTAAATTTCTATCTCTCTTTGTATGATAATTTTTTCTCTTTTTTTTTAGCAAAATAAATTTATATGATTTATCCTGCCCTATTTTTGCCCTTTTTTGTATATGGGCTCCTGTTTTTCTTGTCGTTTTGATTCGATTACTCCAGTAAATTTTTAGAACCAAACATTAAAATAGAGAAAAATGCTTAATAGATCTTAAATCTAATATGCTTCTTGAAAGGTTATTAATGAATAGGTTTCAGAAAAGAATTTGAAGAGTTAATTAGAGTGAATTCCTTACATGAAATTTTGCTTATTTGGGATTCGTCAAAATCCAAAGAGCTTATAGAGAGATTAGCTTTACCTATTTATAACGGATAAATTTGTTGTTACACTATTACAGAAATATTTGCAGCTAGAAGAATTGTAAAAGAATATGAAGAATCTAGAAAATTGCGAAATGTCATATTTTGTTCAGAATTCTTTAAATGAATTTTAAATTCAATTTGTTCACTGTTTTTTTTTGCGTTCAGGATGTTATATATCCGGATTGGAGTCATATAGAAGTTTTCACATTATGTTTGCTGATTTTTGCCATTTTATTTTGGATTTTTCGAGCTGCACGGGTTTTTTATCAAATTTATCAGTTTGGTGAGATACGTACTTTTTATCATTCAGCACTGGGTAAGATTTGATTTTTTTGAAGTTTTTTTAATTTCCTCCTGTCTTTTACAGTTAAGAAAAGTAGTAACCTGTTCATCAGCTTTACTTCTTATTCCAATTTGCAAGAATTTCAATCCGATTAATAATTGATAAGTTTCACAAATAATGAATTATTCACAAATATGTGTTTATCTTGTTGAAATTTCATGTTAAATAGTAATGCTTATAAGGTAACTTCCTCAGCTACTTCACTCATTCAATCATTTCTAATTTTTTAGTCTCATTAGATGAAAAAATATTCATCAATATTTTTGAAGGGATTGAAGACTCATTATTGAGCGATCTTAAATGGCAGGAAGTTGTACAGCTGATCTGCGAAAAGCAGCCATCTATACATTTGATTTTAAATAAAGATGGAATTACTGCTTTGGATCTTTATCAACGTATTTTAAGACATAAGGTAACAAATTTCTTTCTTTCATTTCCTCTCCTCTTGATATGATGAATCATTCATTAAAATCCCACTTGATTGATTCTATAACAAACAATAAGGTAATCATACAATGATCGAGAAAGTTTCTTTTATTGTTATTTTTATTTTTCATTTACATATTTTAGAATTATTTTGTCGCCCTTGTGAACAAGGAAATACTGCCACCGGTAATCAATGTGCCTTTCATTGGTTCAATGCCATATTTGCCGAACGGTTTGAAAATGAATTTGGAATGGCTGTTGTTTTATGGAGTATGGTCGCCATGGAAGGGACCATATGAGCTTAAGGAAGAGTACAAACATGCGCAAAATATTTTTAGGCTTGGTAAGACCAGTAATACATATTAATGATGTTTGATTTAACTTTGAAATGTTAAGAAGCTTTTTTCATTCGCCGTATACGAAACTTTCCTTCTTTATAGATTCAACCATCATTAAAACTTTTTTTTATTACTTTGAAATTATCTGAAAATAATTGGTAAGATTAGCATTCAAATTAAAAATTCGAACAAAATGAAATCTAAGTTCAAACTACAGTGCTGAATATGAGGTGAGTATTTCGTAATATCTAATATTATTGGTAATATGGTTATTATTTTGCAGCGGATGAGTTAGATTCTGCAATATTGAAAATGGCTATTGGTAACTTTATTTTTTTCCCACTTGTATTCATTTATCAAGTACTATATTTCTTCTTTACTTACGGTGAGCTGCTAAAGCGAGATCCGGGTTCGTTTGCAATGCGTAGGTATTCAAATTTTGGAAGGTAATTTCCCATTCTGTTCATTTCGAATTTAATTTTCTATACTATTTATTTCGAATTTAGTAGGAAAATTTTCAGTTTCACGTTTGTGATCTTTTTATGGATTGGGGGATGCACAGTTTGTAATACTTGATATATGATTAAATGGTAATTAAGGATCGATGTTTTGCAGGAATAAATTGCGACATTTTAACGAGTTAGATCATGAATTACGAATCCGTCTTTCAAAAAGTCATCGGGCGGCAACTCAATATATGGAGCAGTTTCTTTCACCACTTTGGCAAGTTGTTGCTCGAAAGGTGCAATTTGTTGCAGGTGCAATTTGCATTGTGTTCCTTTTACTAGGTCTGTGGGATGAAGATGTATTATCGGTTAGTTTAATGCATAATTTTAGTAATTTTGTCTTTTTTTTTCTTTTTCTATGAATATCGGTTCTCGTGTTATTTTTTCTTTTAAAAAGTAATGAATGATTTAGCCTTTTAGACGGAAAAGATTTAAATGAGTTTCAAGTTTAAAACTGAAATAAAAGAATCATATTATCAGGAAACTGATCAGGAACTTAAGGGTTTTCATCCTATCAGTGGTGACGTATTTTGAGTTTGTACACATTGGGATTTGAGGAGCTAAATGATATATTCGTGAACATGGAAATGATATTGTACATTGGTTCTAAAGTCATGAGTAAGTATTACACGAAAAAAATAAAAAACTTTGCAGTAAAGAAAGTGATATCTCGGCTAAGTTATAGATTGAACATGTTTTAACGATCATATCTATATCCGGTTTGATTGCCGTTGCATGTCAGTCATTCATTGGAGATGAAAATATGATTTACTGGCCTGAAACACTACTAGATATGGTAATTGCACAAATACACTATGCACCTGATTCATGGAAGGGAAAGGCCCACACAGGTAGGTGTTATTTTTTCAATTAAACGCTTTTTTATTGTTCTCTATTACGCTAAAAAACTATTCTAAGAGGTACGCGATCATAATTCGGAAATCTCAGTCGCCCTATTTCCCTTTTTAATTTTTATATCTTGGATAGTTCTTCTGTTGGATTTCACTATAGGCCAATAGTAGTAAAAAGAAGAGTTTATGGTCGGTGTGTTTTATAGCCCATTCAATGATTTTTATTCCCATTAAATTCAAAATATTTCGCAGTGGTTTCGGTTTTGGAAAAAGTGTTTGTGAAGATGGGTTTTATAGTGATCTATATTTTATCTGCGGCTGATTCATTGAAAAATATGGGAAAATGGAGCTGATTGGAACCAATATAATTTTACAATTCTAATAATTTTGAGTAATATCAGTATAGCAACATTGTTGTTAATATCATTGTCGCAGCTATCAATGCATCTAAATTAGAATCGTCAGCGTAATAGTAGCACTTCTTTACTGAATAAATAAAAAAATTTGACAAAAGTTAAAACAAAAAAAATGGATGTCCATTTTAGACACAGTTCGAAAAGAATTTGGACATTTATTTGAGCTGAAAGCGAGGTTTTTGCTTGAAGAACTTCTGAGTCCTATTTTAACGCCATTTGTTTTGCTCTTTTGGTAAGCTCTTAATAAAAATTATAATGTGGTGAGAGAAAAAGATGATATGAAAAAATTGTTTCTCAGAAATTTCATGAAAGAAAAATTTTTACCATAACTCTTTTTTCACATTTCCTCTCACTGTTGCTATTTTTCACATTTCAAGATTATTGCTTGTTATTTTTATCAGAATGGTAGAAGTGTATTGCATTTTATCTTCTCTTTGCAGGATTCGTCCCAAAGCGAAAGAACTTGTGGATTTTTTCCACAATTTTACAGTTTCTGTGGAAGGTCTTGGTGATGTTTGCTCCTTTGCTCAAATGGATATTAGACAGCATGGAGATCCAACTTGGAGTTTTGATGAACTTACGAAGGAAGGTGAAATCCATATTTCAGTTTTCTAGCATTATTAATTTTGAACAGCTATTATAATTATGTTTATCATTATTTATAGTTGATGTATGATTTTTAAGGAAGTTGTTCATTTTTTTGCGAGGATTCGTATTGTCAATTTATGCGAAGTTGGAACAGTTAGTTTTACTGTAACAAAATACAGAAAACCATTTATCCTCTTTGATATTGCTTAAATTTTTTCTTTTACTTCTAGAAGTTGCAAATATACATGGAAGAATTCATGCTAATGATGGGAAAACGGAATTATCTTTGATACATTTTGCTAGCAATTATCCAGGATGGAAGCCACCAGCTTGTGCTGCTCGTTTCCTTGACGATATACGAGATCGTGTATGTCTTTGTTTTTGGTTTCAGATAAATTCCCGAAGTAATTCTCAGTTATTAAAAATATGAACCAAAATTTTTCTGTGAAATTTCAGATGGCACAAGATATGAATGCATTGAAAGAAGGTGTTGTAGATGATAACATACTGCTGAATAGTTTACATTCTTTCCATCCCATTTCTGAGCAGCAGTTTAGAAAGTTTGTCGGTCGACAACCATTTGCTGCATCCTTGTGTGATCCTAATTTGTTTGATGGAGCAGCGAATGTATATTTGTACGGTGAAAGTAAGTTTAGATATGATTTGTACTTTTTAATCGTTGATTAATCAAATTTGAAATATCAGTGCAAAAAAACGGGTCTATTTACCAATGATTTGTGGTTTTTTTTTTTCTTTTTTTAGGATAATTTTTAGGCAAAGATATGACGAAAAAATGCAAATGATAGGACAGTAGTAATTGTTGATTAGCTGTTAGAATAGATCAAATAATTAATTACATGTATGATTGCAGGGAAAACTCATGTAGCTGATATGGTTGCTGCCTCACAAACGGCGGCTTTAAGTATCGCATACCTGCGTAATTTACATACCCAGTGCGATAATCATCGTCCTGAAATGATACCCTCTCCGGTAACCATGACATGTCAGTATGTAGCGCAGATTTCTCCGATTACTGCAAATATAGCACCAACAATAAGTGGAATGATACGAGGTTCAGATGATACAACGATAGAAGCAACTGGTAGCGTTTGGGGTGTACCTGCGCAAAGTACGATTTCACCTCTTCAGGCTTCGCTTTCGCCCCGAAGTGAAGATGAACAGTTACAACAGGATGGAAATGAACCACCACTTCTTAAATTGTCACATCACATTCTGGATGTTTGAAACAAAAACTCCATTTCTTTCCTTTTTTTTTTTCTTCATTTGTTTTATAGTATTTAATGAAGATAATTCGGTTCTCTTCCTTCCCTCTTTTGTATGAGCCATGTTTCCGAATGCCGAAGTTTTTTTTTTTCCTTTTCTTGAATAATTATGAGATAACTCGATAATGTGGAGAAATTAATTTCCTCCAATAGATTGATGTTTCTGGAATTTCCTGGTGGCTAGTGAGGTAGCAGTTTTACAAATTTCCTGGAATTAAAACAAAATTTTC
Source organism: Onchocerca lupi (assembly GCA_028564675.1). Taxonomy (NCBI): domain Eukaryota; kingdom Metazoa; phylum Nematoda; class Chromadorea; order Rhabditida; family Onchocercidae; genus Onchocerca; species Onchocerca lupi. The sequence continues at coordinate 17,745 of JAOVVO010000682.1, read as the reverse complement.
CAGGATAACACTTCGTTACTTTCAAAGTCATAAATATTTATTTTGAAAATATGGGCCTGGTGAGGTTAAACTTTGATGGTCCTTTCCTGTGACTTATTTGATGAGCAAGACTATTTCAGTCTTTTAGAAATCAAATAACGTTGAAGTTGAAGATCCGAGATTCCTGCAACGGGTTATACTTTCGTTTTAATTGCCACTTGCTCATTGTATAAGAAAATTATTTCATATGCTGATGCTTTTTGTGTTTGTATTATCTAATCGGAAGTTCTCATTATGCTTTGATAGTCATATTTTTATTATTGCAGTAATTTAATTTTTTTAATCGAAATTTTATTAAAACAAAAGTCGCTGATTCTGAGATATAATATGTACAAAATGTAAAATGTGTCATTGAGATAAATTTGTTGCTTTATATGAAATTATAAAAATTTTGTAAAAAATTAAATAATTGCTGTATATCTTTTTTCTCTGTTGATTTTGTAGCAGAATATCATCCCTGTAAATTGATTTGAAAAAAAAAAGTGTCTAAGGAATCTTATTTTTTCTTCATTATCATCTTAAATTGTTTCAGATTCAGATACATTTTATATATCGCACCGTTACTGCTATTTTCAACTAATTAATTAACAGTTGATCTTTTTTTTCGAAGGAGAAGTAGCGATAAATAAAAACTTGTTTGAATAAGAATAGAATTAAAAAGGATTTGCAGAATCATTTGTAGTAATTTGTGTAATTATAATTTATGTAATCAGCATTCCTTTTTTTTTTTTTTCAGGCTTAATTTCGCATTATTCGTCACAATTCTATTGCATTTTATTTTATCCTTATACATATTGCTAAGCTTCTTTTCATAACTTGTATAGTTATAAATTTATCATGATCATCTTTTTCTTTTTTTGTTTGTTTTTACTTTTGCTTCGTAGAGTGCTAAATCATTCAGTCTTTTCATTAAAATGAAATCTTTTCGTTATAACTACCAGTTTCAATGTTGCCAAATTTTCAAAGTGTGTAAATAGAGATTGTAAATAAAGTACATTGTTTGCCATAATATTTTTTGCTTTTTACTTTGCTGTTAATTCATATATTCACTAACTTTCTTTCTTTTATTAAGTTTGGTTTTTGGTTTTTTTCTTTTTTTATTTTAGAAATTATTACGATAGTTAGTCGCTAAATAACTCGTCGAATTTACTTGATAATTTTAATTTGGCTTAATTATGGTGGTGAAATAGCATAGGCATGCATGGTATTTTAATTCTTTAGAAAAGGATCGTTCCATGACATTTTTTAATGATTTGTATAATATTTCAAGAAAGCATTAGATAATTTCAATTGCTGTGCCGTAAAAACATCACGTCCAATTTTTGTTTACCCCTTAAAACAAATATGATTACCTAGCAAATTATATTTAGAGGGCAATTATGACTAATGCTGAAATCTAGCCTTCATTTACAATCGTAGGATGTTCCTTTTAAAATTTGATTTTCATATTTGAAATAGTACCTTTCTCAAACAGGGATTATGCCGTAATGTCCTTTCATAATTTTCTTAACATTCGAATTTGAAATCATTTAGATCTTTTTTTTTAAAAGAAATTCTCCTGCCTAAAGAATCTTACTTTAATCCATATTATTTGTTGTTTGAAGAACATTAAATAAATCATTTTTTACTAACTTCTTATTTAAAGGAAGGTTTTGTCATAAGTTTTGCAATGGCTTTCATATTTCAACTATAAACAGAGCTTAATTTCGAAAAAATACTCGAAAAGTATTAATTCCATATGGCTTATGATCTAAAAAAGGTTTGAAAAAGTGTGTCCTAAAAAGTCTAAAAAGTTAATGATATTAATTTGACCAAATAGAAGTTTTTATCCTTGAAACTTATTCAGTAATGATATCAATTATATATCTCTAATATCAATTGTAATTTTAATTACATACCCTCTGAAATTTCTTATGTAATGTTTAAGTTATTACTGTTTTCTTTTTTTTTTTTTTTATTTAAGAAAAAAATTGAAACAAATGGAAAAAAATATGCGACGAACATTTCCGAAGAAATCAATCGTTAATAATAATTCGAATTCAAAAAAAGGAAGGCGGAAGAAAGGGTATCAGAAATACATCCAGTCTATCTTCGATGAAGATAATACTGATTGTAATAACGATGAAATTGAAGTTGAATTAGAACGACAACCTAAGTAAATGTTGGATTTTTTCATTATTCAGATGATTTATTTTTATCAAATTAAATGATTTGTATGATAGTAACATTTAAGCAAGCTGTATATTTATAATTTATAAACTACACTAATGAAAGATTAGTCTTCGAACAAATCCAAATTTATTAAATGTCTATTAAGATTTACTGAATTTATTAAGAAAATGTCATGTAAAGCAATATGATCGTAATAAATTTTGTTGGATTAACGTATAATATCTAATTTAGATTATCAATTATGTGTAATAAAACTTAAAGTTCACTTAAAATTTTGCAAAAAATACTTTATAGAGTAATAAATGATTGTTAAAATTGATATATTATTCGTTAGTTCTATGTTGTTTATGATAAATAATTGTTAAAATTGATATATTATTCGTTAGTTCTATATTGTTTAAAGTCATTTTTTGACTACATCCTTCAAATGATTTCTACAGTACACTTGCAGCATTATGAATAAAAGGTTTGAAATCGATATATATCATTACTTACTTGGCCAGAATAACGGAGATCTATTTAAACATTTAGCATATTATATTTTCTGAAATATAAATTTAATTTTGGATTTATTTAAACAAACAATATTCTTTCCCCTTTCTTATGTTTGGTAAGGAAAATTGTGATAATAAAATATTTAACTATTTATTTCAATTTATCCAGTATTTTAACTTTAACTGGTTTATTGATTGATACATCAGAAGAAAACCATTTGCCATAATAGAATAATTATGACTTCATGAAATTTTAGTAGTATTTCTTAAGTCCTCCTATATTGATTATAGTTGTTGGAGAAATTTATTGTTTCGTTTCGTAACAGAATAATTATTCAGGAATAGAACGATGAATAAAGCAAAAAAGAAAGATTTTATCGAGAAAAATGCAGGAACGCAGTCAGAAAAATCATTGCTTGCCAAGGGATCTGACTTTAACACTTATGTATCGGAGGAAAGCGATGGATTTGCTACATGCAATTCTGATGATAACCAGTAAGTGGAAAGAAAAAATTTCATTCATTTCAGTGATAATCTATCACACTTCAAATAGAAATGGAATTTTACCTTTTAAGGAAGGATGAATTCGTTAATTCGAGACAGATTTGAACGCTATCGTTAACTTTCGTTTGTTTCCCTAACTTCCGTCACTGTTTATTTCAAAACTAGAATTAGTATAAATTTATGTAATTAAACCATTATTTAAGTATACTAATCGTTCTTCTTAGTTTATGTCATATTCATAATGAATTCTAAAACATTTCTTTTTAAATGTGATTAATGCAGTTCTTGAAATAGTTGAAATGTTTTTTATGGAAATGATTAGAAGCCTTGATTACGAAAAATGCAGGATACATGAAATAATTCTGCAATTTTTTTTATATCATGCGAATATCAATTATGTCTTGAAAACAGTTTTGAAAATACAAATCATTTATTATTTAGATCCAGTAGTAGAAAGCAAATTTTCAAAAGAAATCGTTCAAATAGTCGGAAGGAACAACTATCAAGCATATCCAGTGCGAGAAAAAGTGAAACCAGTTTCGGTAATGTTCGAAAATCTGAAATGAAAATGAGAGATGATAAATTCTCTCCCACAAAGTTTGTCATTTCATTGTATTTTAGTTGTTCATTGATAAGAATCTAATGCAGAATATTAGATTAAAATAACTCAGCTAAGCTTCTTATATGATTTAACAAATTTAATCCCGTTCGCTGTAAGTAAAATTAAATTATTCTCACTGGGTACCATATCTCGATTTTTTACGATAGTCAGTACATGTGATTATAAAGAAGTCCGGTAGAATTGAAGACAAAATCATAATTTTAGTTTATATTAAGATATTTTTGTCATTATTATCCGGGTATAGATAAAGGTGAAGAGATCCGCTGTATAATATCATTAATAAAAGATTTCACTGTGTTAGATGCTATCGTACTTTGAATTTTTATCCATTTTTAGCGGCATTTATTTATTTTTTAATCTGTTTTTTAGTAATATAGAACAAGAATCTAACAGACATTCCTCAGACGAAAAGCAAGCGAGACTTACAGGACCCAAGAAGTCTGTTCACAATATAGCGGCTTCTCCAGCTAAAAAGCATGAAAAAGCGAATTTCGACAATATAGAATTTCGCGAAGGTATTTCTTTTAGTTTTGTATTTTTCGAAAGGTTTCCAAATTGTTCATTCGTTTGTTTCATTTGTTCATTTATTTTGTTCATATGTGGTTGCTGTATTTTTTTTTTTTCGATTAGAAGATTATTTTTTTGCTTGAACTTTCAAAATTAATTTTTTTTAGCTTGCATTCTTGAAGATGCGAATTAACAAAATGTTTTTCGCATTTCAGAAATAGCAAAGATTCCATTAGGAAAGGCAAAACAGCTACAGGAACGATTAGGGAAAAAATTATTCGACAGGGCGTTCATCGTTGATGATTCATCATCTGATATTAGCAAGAAACCGGCCCGAAGGACTTTTGTGGTTTCTTTTTTTTTTTTACCTTAATTTTATTTAGAAATTCCAGTGTATTTGGCTGATTCTCAATACAATTTCTCATTAAGAATTTGTCTTATCTTAATCTGCTATAGCAGGAAAGAAAAACAGAAAACAATTTCTTCTGGATATGATGATCAGGGCTTAGAAATAGTCTTAAATTTTTAGCTCTCTTCCGAATCGAAAACAAATTAGTAATTCTGTTTTGTCCATGAAGAAATCTTGAATAATTATAACTTTTTTCAGATTATTTTTTATTTTTCACTTATGTTGGATAATCTTTGTTTGACTTGCAGCGTGAAAATCCAAAAAGGCCGCACGAAGTGTCATCAAAAATACCGGTGTCAAAATTCAGGAACGTATTCGCGAATGAGAAATTGGAAAGACCCATGTAACTTTTCAATCCAATACATGTTCCGCATCAATAATGCCTTTTTGCGCTTTAACAATTAAAAAAGAAAAAAATACTTTGAGATGTCCTCTAAAATATGGTCCAGAGAGTTCCGCTAAAACCACTTTGTTTTACAAAAGAGTGGTTTTACTGAAATCTCTAAAATCTCTTTTTTTTTTAGTTTAGTTAATAGTAATGGAATAAATAAAATTCAATAAATTCAATAAAAAATAAGAAAAATGTAAATATAAATTTAATAAATTAACTAAATTTTGTTCCTTTTGCGATGCTTGTTTCATATTTTTCCTATCTTTAGTCCTAAAAATATTCAGCGATCATATTTGGAACAAGTATATATAATAAAGTTCTTCATCCATAATATCGATTATTTTTTAATAAAAACGATGTACTTTGATATGTCATGATTAATTTTAAATTTTATTACGTTGTAACAAAATTTCTAGGCGTCATATTAAGACTATGTCTTTATCTAAATTGGTAAATAAAATATTTTGTTAAGAAAAAATAGAATTCATGAAAGGCATCATTATCATATCACATGACTTGAAGTTCAATATTGCTTTAATTTGCAATCTGTAATTTGTTGCAGATTTGATCCTCGATTTGATAATAGATGTGGAGAATTTAATGATTGTATATACCGCAATAATTATAGTTTTCTAAATGAAATACGTCAGCGAGAGAAAAAGGTATCTTTTCGTTTCTTATGTATGCAACTAATTAGTTCCATTTGTCGTCATAAATGATAACTTATGGATCGTTTTAGAATGATAGAGTTGTTTAAATTAACAATTAAAAAAAAGTTTGTTTGGAAGTTATGTATTTCCAGTTTTTAAATTCGGGTGTATATTTAATCAAAAAAGTATATCCCAGAAATTTTTGCCTGGTTTTAAACTTATGAATTTTTTTAGATATTGATGGAAGAATTGAAAAATGTGACAGAAGAAGGGGATATTAACAGAAATCGATTGAAAGAAGCATTGAGGAAAATGAAAAATCAGGAAAAGTAAGCTTGCATAAATTTGTTTCAAAAATTTTGGCAATTCTACATATTGATAGCATTTTGGTGGAAATCATTGAAATTTCAATTAGAAATCATTAATATTATTGCTGTCGGCGATCATGATCATTCATTATTCTTTTTATCTAGATTATTTACTTCAATTTTATTTAATCTTTCTTTGAGAAGTGAATCAAAATTTAATGTTTATTTTCTTAAAGATTATTTGTTTTTAATCACTTATTATTTCTATTGCAGAACACAAGCAGATGTTAATCGCCGTAAAGAAATAATCCGTGAAATACGGCATAAGAACAATGAACGCATGTGCCAAGGCTTACCGCCGATTTTCAAGACAAGAGGTTTGTGCATCATATAAATATGAATTTCTAGTATCAAATGTCTTTCGATCTATACATTTTTGATTAAGATATGTTCGTTTTCTGCCTATGATAAAGGAGTTGGTTTTTTAAATTTTAATGGTTGTTCCTAATATTTGATCTATATTTTTTCAAAAAATTTCTGTGATTTAAATAATCATTTTCAATTTCGAAATGAATTTAAAAAATAAAAAATATGAATTTGAAAGGAAGTGCATCTGAATCAATGTTATTTTGATATTTCAAGCACAAATTCGGGAACTTGTGTGGCGAAAAAAGTATGAGGAATTGAAAGGTGGAAAGAAATTGGAAAAATATCTTCGTCGCAAAACCAAAAAGCAAGATAAGCGACTTGGTATCAGTGGATCAATAAGCTATAATGATGAAGTAGTATTATGCCCAAGTGATTAAATAATTTGCTCGAATCGAATAAATGTTATTTTTTCATAATTTCGGGTTTCTTCGGTTTTGCTTTTGATGCGAATTGCGTAAGATAGAATACACAGTTATATTTATCTTCCGAAATTGTATCTTTCGGTTGTCTTTCGGAATACCGAAAATTATTTTTACTAAAATTCATTTGTGTTTTACAACTGAAATCAGCTTATATTTTACTTTATTTCATGTAAATTTTCAAAATATTTGATCCACATATTTGTTAATAAAACCATCAAGTCAAAGTTTTTAATTCTTTCGTAGATTGCATATCAATTAATTGTTAACGTTTCTCATCATTGGTTCAGCCTGTTTTTTAATGATTCAATTATTGATTCCGTTTTTGAATTAGTTGAGTTTTTTTTCTATGAATCTTAAAAATATGGAATTAAAATTCAAAGAGAATATACAGTCTGAAAGGAATACTGTCGAAGCAAGAATTTTCTGCAAATTATTCCCCACAAAATACAATGAAGATTGTGTTCTTCCTTTTTCCAAATGTCGAAATTGAAACTTTTGGAATGAAAGGATTGGCGAATCAGTTTTTCTGGACGATTTTTAAATAATTTTTTTCTTTTGGCAAAGACTTTTTTTTGCAATTTTGTGATTCATGATTATTTTGTGCAGTTTTATCATTATTTAGATACTTGATTAGAATTCAGAAAACTGGACAAAATCTTCTGACATTAATTTCACATAAATTACAGACAAATTTCAACTCATTCATTTTCTCAACATGCAACAAATGATTAAAAAGTAAATTTTATTTGAAATATTTTTACAATGATAGTGATGTTCTACTTCGAAGCAAATAAGAAACAGTTAATTAATGAAGGGTAAACATTTTTTGATGGAAATTTAGACATTTCAGGGTTTATTAAATAAATATTCAAAAAGGAAAAGATTATAATGAAAAAGATTCTACAAAATAAGTATCTTTTGTTTAATTAGTGTAATTATAATCCATTTGAAAATTTTTCTTTTACTGAAAATAATTTTTTTTTCATCCTATTTATTGTATTTACTTAATTTGTAGGCAAATTATTTTAATCATTACATGAAATGACACACTGAATAATTCAATGAGATACAGAATTAATTGAATGGAAAACTATAATTTAAAAAATTTTAATTTTAAATATTTGTTTCACAGTCATGTTGTTTATGGAAACATTACTCAATTACGTATTGCAATCTAACCGATGAAAAAAATTTACTCGGATTTGTAAAACCTATCGTATATTTGCAACATATGCAAAGAATTAAACCTTGCTCAGGTATTCGTAAACTTACAAGCGTTATTTTAGGCCATACAATTTGTTCATTATCATTTTCTATTTTTATGATCGAAAATTCGGTATCGCTGCTTACTCTAAAATGCCATAATAATATTTTCGAATCTGTTGTGCAAATTCTGAAAAAAAAAAATTGTTTATGATACAACCAAAAGAAAAAATTCCTCTATCATTAAATTTTCAATAAATTTAAAAATCTTAAGAAAAGTAAACAGACAAAGAAAAATAATCAAGAAAATTTTATTAAATAAACATTTCATATTTTTCTTTTTCATATTTTTTGATTCATTCTTTAAAAAATATCTTTTTTTTCACAGACTCTGTTTTATTCATTGTTTCTGTCTTAACTTCGACAAAAATTAAGTTTTTCTTTTTCGTAATACAAACTTTTTAGTTTCAAATATTTGTTTCCTCTTGATTATTTCAGTACAACTTAGAGAAACTTTCGGAAAATCATGTTTTTGCCAAAGTAAATCAGAATTATAATAAAGTTCAGGTTCTACTTCAATCGGTTTTTGACATAATCATTCCGGTTTTTCCGCATATCCACTTTCATCACGCTATTCTCCACCATAAATTGTTGGTATAAGTGTAAGAAAAAAGAAAATTTTTGACATTAAAATTTGGCTTAAAAAAACGAAACAGATAACTGATTTTTTTTTTTTTTTGGATTAATAATTCTTCAATATTATTTTGCATGAGCAACAAAGCGATTCTTGGATGATGCTAAAGTATAATATAATTTTACCGGATCATCAGACAATCCGGTCAATCATTCCAAAATACATCTGACTGCAATGATTCGAATTTCGTGAAGTAAATAACTATAAAAAAATAAAATATTTTGTTGAAAATTTTCATATCAGTCGCAAGATATTTATTTCAAACGATATAAATTCGATTTTATCAAGATTTACTCGTAATTTTAAAAACAAAGATACATTAAAAGATGAATAGTTTTTTTATTCATCTTTTTTTTTTTTTTTCATTTCTAATATGATAGTTTGTCTTTTTTTGTTCCTATAAATAGATTTTCTCTTTAACTATCAAAATTCTAAATTTTAGAAAAATTGAAAGACTAAATTTATAGCAAAGCTTGTCAGCTAAGTATGGTATTGACATAGTGCTACAGTAAGTTATTAACAAAGGATGCTTATTAGATTTTAATCATTAATTCGAGATATAGTAATCTTTAACGTGGATTTTTCAAGTAACGTATCATATCCCATCAATATTTCAATTATGTCATCGCACTTTTCGAATATGACAAGTTGGCGCTACGACATACTAATCCAAATGATCAAAAGGTTTCTGAAAAAAGGATTTTATTTTAATCAAGTGAAGGATTATAAAATCTTTAGAATGTAAAAATCATATAAGATAAAATACATAATCATCTGAAAATGAGAGAAATTCCATAATATCTAATTAATACAATACATTAGAAACAATCATTGGACAATCATAACTAATCGACAATTTAGCACTTTTAGAAAAAATTTTTAAAAAAACTGATGTCTGACTTTATAAGTTTTCGTAATTAAATAAGTGAACTATCCCACTTTTCTTTTTTTTTTTTCTTTTTTTTTTTGTTTTTTTTTTTTTCATCGATTCGAACACTCGACAAAAATAAATTATTCAGATAGCAAAAGAAATGAAACTTCGTTGTACTGTTTTATTTGAATCTAGAACTATTTTAAAAGTAAGTATTAATAAATCGAAATAATTTTTTTTCTTTTAAATTTGATTTGAAAAAGAAAAATCGATTTGTTTTACCAATTAAAGAACGCAAATTAAATACTAAAAAAATAAAAATAATTCGTTTTTAACACCTGTGATAGAAAAAATTTTCAAGAAAAGTCTTCAAATGTTCGTAGTAAAATAATCTATCCACAACGAATATTTCGATGCATCAGAATAATACTTATTTTAAGATATTACGGTAACAAAGCAAAGCGATTATTTTAAAAAGTTAAGTTATTTAATGTTCAAGTATAATATGATAGTGCTAGCCAGAGCGTACCGTTTATTCGTTGCACTTAAATATCAAGTATCAAATTATTCAATACTCAAGTAACAAGATAATGTTAAAATGTGTTTGGAAGGTTAGTTGGAATATCAAATTACTATATTTAAGCATAAGATAATGTTGAAATACAGTTAGATTAGATTTTCTTTCCTAAATGAATTGTAATAATAGATCTTTTTTATTTCTCATTGATTTATTCTAGAGATAATCGTTTATCGGAATTAAATTAATCACATAAGCAACGATTAAAAGAAAAAAACAAATTTGAACTGAAATGATGAGTCCAAACCAGAAATATCTTCCAAAAATTGAAATATTACGGAAGTAGTTTTAAAAAAATCCTAAAGGAATGTGTTTATTTTCATCAATAAGAAAAATTAACAGTGGTTTAGTACTGTAGCTTAGGTCACGATGGATTATTGTAGCTAATATAATAAACAATATACGGTAATTAAAGTAGCGGCATAAAAGATTAAATGGATGGTTCCAGAAGTGATATCAAGAAAATGATGCGCAAAATTTTTTGAAGTATTGTACAAGATTTCTTTCGAAATAATTTATATTTCAAAATTTTCCAAATAAAAAATTTAAATAAAAAAATGGTGCAATTATTTTATTCTTATAACAAGAAATGAATCCTCGAATTTTTTAAAAAAAAGTTAATATTCAAAAAAAAAAAAAAAAAAACGAACTATCGAGAGAATGAAAGTTAAAAATTGTAGAGAAATATTATATTGCGTACGATATCGAATTTGATAGCAAACATATATTTTTCTCTTCCATTCACTTGAAGAAATATTTATACGAATTAGATTTTTATGCACAATTTTTTAGTAAAATAAACAAAATAAAATTGATTTCACTTGTTAATATCGCTTCTCAACTTTCTTTTCAAATTTTTGAAAAGCATGTTTTAAAATTAACTATATTTAAAGTAAAAAAGCTAATATACAGAAATATCTATTCATTTCCTATACTGTTAATATATTTAAAGAAAAAGAAATTTTTTCATCCGTTTAATTTCATTATTATTGAAAAGAAATTTATTAAACCACAAAGAAAATATAGCCGAAAGACTTGGTAATTTTTAAATTTTATGAAAGAGAAATTTTTTGCACGATTTTAATTGTAATTAGCAAAAACGCTTTTGAATATATTGCAAAGCAAATTTTAAAAAAAGTGTTGCACATTTTAGCAGTAAAGGCTTAAAAATTATTCGATATTTTCAAAACATGTCAAAAATTTTAAATGAAAAAAAAATTTATACTTAATGCATCATCAAAAATATATTGAAAACGCTTTGGGATGAAACTATCACTTCAAAATTCCTGATTTTATTACTCTAATACCATTTTATTGTTTCAAATCATGAGCGCGAATGTAGTTTTCAAAATGAAATTGAAATTAAACAAAAACTACTGAACTTAAAAAAAATCAAATGAGATGAACCACTACTTAATAACAGCACTTTATAACAAAAGAAAAAAAAATTTAAAATGCCATTGGAAATTGCTATTGTTCAGCTGTTTATTTTGATGTTTCAACTGCAAGTAATGAAAAAAAGAAATCAAATTTCTCGATTTTTATTCTGAAAATATCAGTGATTTTTTCTATAATCGACGAATAATTTCACCTTATTTTATTCATTTACTAATCAGTTGCTAATTTAATTGGTATATCGAAAAACTTAATCATTACTTGCCGAATTAATAACGATATATCCTACTAAAATAATACATATGTTTTTAATTTAATCCGAAAATTTTCCTTCACATTTTACATTTTATTTCAGTGCCGATTAATTAATATTTATCATTTTATTCATATCTTAACAAGGCCATGTCAAGGTTATAGAAATTTATTGTATATTTAATGAAAAAAAGGATTAAAGAAAGAGCATTAAATAAATTGAATAAAGATTCAGAGACATTCATTATAAAAAAAACAAGCCACAAAATTTATTATAGGAAAAATTTTGCGCTAAAAAAATGAAAGAAAAATTTTTTTTTTTAAAAAATATTGTTCATTCGAAAAAAATTTTCTATTCAAATTATTGATATTGAAGACACAAAAAAACAGAAATTTTTTTTTTTCATTAACTAGAAGGAATATATTTTGAAGAAAATTTAAAAAAAGAAATAATGAAGTGAAAAAAAAAAAAAAAAAAGAAAAAACAAAATGAAAAATATTGCGAACAAAATTGAGGAATAAAAAAAAAGGAATTGATACGGTAAGTGAAATTGAATGAATAATTTTTCAACCAATACTCAATCCTCCAAAAAAAAGCAAGGCAATGAAAATTGTATAATATGTCGATATGAAACCATCTTCTTAGCATCTCATCTTCTTTACATATTCCACTCCCCGCTCCCACACATTTTAAGTTAATTTATGTATAAAAATGATTCTGATAGGAGGAAAGAAAGGGGGGAAAAAAGATTGCAAGAAAGTTTCTGAGCTTTTCATGTCATTTTTTTTTTTTTTTTTTTTCACTATCAAACAAGAAATTTGATACTTTCAACAACACAAAAATTTTTTAATGGTTTTAAGAATGAATTTAATAATTTTGGAAATATATTTGATAGTTCCAGGAAGCAACTGGATAAATTTAAAATGAATTTGACAATTTTGAATGATAATTTAGACATTATGGAAAAAAATTCGTGATTTTTCTAAATTTCAATTTATCGAGAAATATTAAGAATTGAGAAATAGCTTTGAAATAGGACAAAAAAGTTTTAAAAAGTTTGGAATAAGACTAGAATAATACATTCTCTCCGTTATGAACAAGAATTATATTGCTCGTCTTGATTTATCAATTTGTAATTACCTCAATTCACAGTTGAAATTTCAATCGATAAAATTTTAAATTTATTATAAAAAAATATCACTGATAGAATTGGAAAATTTCTGACAATATTTTTCTGAACGGAGATATATTAATAAATGATTAGCAATACTGTTTTAATAAAATCAACTATAATAAATTCTCTGGTATAATTTAAAAAAAAAATTGAAATTTACAAAAAAGAATTCAAAAATTCAAAAATTGAAATTTTAAATGCAAAAATATTTCAATTTCTTTTCGATGTTAATGTAATATAATTAAAGGGAAGCAAAAAATAAAGAACCATTCTGAATTCCATTCGGAAAAATAAACTATTAACGAATTGTTTAGACAGAACTAAGAATTTAAGTAGTATCCTGGATTTTAAATTTTCCCAATTAATTAAATTTATGAAGCAGTGAATACGATTTTGTAACATTTAGTAAAATTTTTGCTATCCATGACAAATATTTAATAAAAGAATTTCAACAAAAATCATAATGAGCTCTCTGATATAGTATTAAATTATTTGAACTAAAATTTCAAATGCAAAAAATTCTAGTTGCAGAAATAGTTTGATTTCATTTGATTGCTTGTCAACATCATCTAAATTAGACAGCAAGTTCCAGATTATATAATGAGACTATTTATTTATAACAAGCACCATTTAGATTCAGTAATAAGATGCATTGATCTATAACAAGCATATCAAGGTTGAATAAAAAAATAAATTTATTCGCAAAAAGTACCATCGAAACTGGTATTTTTCCATAACAAGTATCATCTAGGTTGGATAATAAGATGTATATTACAAGTACCATTCAGGTTATACGTCCAACCTCCTCAAAAAGTACCATTTAAATTAGGTAAACCGACAAAGCCATACAAAAGGAACATACGGGCAAAAGAATTAAATTAGAATTGGTAATGGACCTTTCATTTCGGTAAGAAAAAAAAGAAAAGAAAAAATAGAAAAAAAAGGAAAAAAATCCGACAATGACAATTAAATAACCCGAGAGGAAATGGATTCTTACGACCACACGCATACTCGCGCGTACGCATACATACGTCGGCCATGTGGTATATTTATATATGTAGATAAACAGATGACAGAAGGACATTCAAAAAAATTGAAAAAAAGAAAAAAGAAAAACGAATAAACAAAATTGACTGAGACAGATAATTTTGCAAAAATTTTCCTTTCTATTTTTCCGTTTTTTTCATTCTTTCCAAAATTTTCTTTTGTCAGTTTTATTTAAAATTTTTTAAAATCAACTTTCTCTTTATTTATCTTTATCCTCACATTCATTTTCTCTCCACTTTTTCCACGACTACTTTTCTTTTATTTTTAGTATTTATTGAAAGAAATAAAAAATGTCTAACTTTTTCATTCTGACCATCTTTTCGATTTCGATTCTAATGCCATCATGATATGGGAGAAAATCATCATTTGATTGTGAAATAACATTTTGAAAGCTTTCAAAAGGGAGAAAAAGAAGTTTTGAAGTATTTATGAAATATTTTGAAATGTTTTCCGCTCAATTACTTTTACCTGCTACAGGTATGACAGATTAAAAATAATCAGGCATGTCATTACAAAACCAAGGCGCTTATTCGAATGCAAAAAAGTTGTAAAAGAACTTGAAATGAACAATTTTGAACATTTACGACAAAGAGGCAATCCAAGACACGACCTAATATTAGAAGTCAGAAAGGTAATCCATATTTTGTTTGAACGAAAGATTTCATAACACATTATCATAACCTCGACTTTTCTGCGACGCAACTACATTCTCCACAAAGCAACGAATAGGAGAAGAAGCATTACAGTGATGCATGCAATTTCTGCCCTTATCAGTCCAGCAATCGACCCAGCGCTTCATTCTGTCACATGATAGCAGTCTTGCCCGCGATATAGCGTCAGTAATCGTCCTCCTATTCTTAACTGATAAAGCCATCGCTCATTTGAACAACTGTTGGGGATCGATTTGTAACTTGGATTGGAAATTGCTACTTGCTATTGTGACTCTGCTAGGTCAGCAATAGAGTTCATTCGATATTATACACAATATTGTACAACAACAGTAAACGAACAATACACGGTAAATAGCAAAAATACTAACAGTGGTCTTCTGAACTGTTGCTTGTTCTGTCGTTGAAGCCATTCTTTTATCGGACTGGAATTGATTTGCTATTGACACTGATCTCGTCGAAGACGCCGATGTATTAGGAACTGACTTGAAAGAACTACGAATTGTATACTCTAAAGTAGAAAAAACCGTTCGCGATGATTCCCCCTCTCCCCCGGTGTTGTTGGTGATACTGATGATGCTCCCGCGGAAACTCCCCTTTCATGAATGGTTCATCCTTGGACTTGATAGTGGGCGGAGGTTCATTAGTCGTGCAAAAGACTGGTCATAAGGACTGAGGATAAGATCGAAATTCTCACGATGCTCATACCTTGTAACATTCCCGACAATGACATCTTAACTTTTCACACGGTATCCATAAGCCTTAATAGCAAATCGGAATATGTAGGAATGCCGATTTGTAGACGACTCATTTGCCTGAGAATATAAATAAATTTTTCTCTACAGATTACTTGGGTTATTTCGTCTTATTTATATTATCAGGTGTAACAGATAAAAAGAAAGTGGTCTATCTAATATAAAAGCATGCGCCTATTCGAATGCGATGTAAAAATTTGAAAAGAACCGGTGAAAAACTTGCAAAATTGTGCGAAGAGCCACACAACAAAGATCTACATTTTTATTTATATAGATTCCAAACGCAGATTGAAAGATTCAATAAAATGTACGAATAGAGGAATATTTTTATCAGCTTTATATTGAATGCTCCAAAAAAAAAGTTCTAATTTTTGATTCAAAATTCCACATTTCCGCCTGTTACAATATTACCCAAAGTTTCATCACAGTAGCTGCAAAATATGAAAATGCATTATTTACATATGTATATTATTGGCAAAATAATCGAATGCTCATAAATTTCTCTTTATATCGGGAAAAAGTTCGCTATTTTTTCATTTGCCAAAAAAAAATCCTGTTAAATGACTGGAAATTATTTGGAAAAAAATAGAAAATATATTCCCAGAAAGAGAAAAAATTGAGTTTTTAAAATTTAACAGTTTATTTTAAAAAAAAAATATTGAAATTATTGCAAATAAGTAGTTCTTCTCACTAAAAAAGGGAAAAAAATCCTTATTGTGTCTTATATTTTAAAGGTCAGCAAAAAAACGATGTATTTGCAAAGAAACTAAAGTTTCTAATTACTATTTTTTCTTTTTTTTATTTAACTATAAAATGAAATAAGTTTTAAAAAAAATTTGTTAATGCATTGATTTTGTTTGCTTTATATTATTTAACTTTGCGCGAAGATTAATCGTTTTTGTTGGTTTGAATAATAAATGGAAAAAAAGAAAAAGCGATAAAAAAAAATAAATGATCCAGCGAAAAGGATAGCAATCAATTTTTTTTTTTTTTAAATTTAAATTTCAAGGAGAAAGCGACTTAAAAAAAAAGTGATTGCAGGAATGGATAAATGAGAAAATGCATATTATTTATAAAATGTTCTTTAGCTTAAATTTCTTAAAAACGAAGATTTCTTATATAAATTAGGATAACTGTTTTTAAACGTTATTCTAATGATCGTTTTTTACTTTTTTCATTATTAAAGTGGTATTTAAAAATAACAAATTTTCTGGTACATTATCATCATTATAATCTAATTTGGTTATACATTAATGTAGCGTGCAGCAAGTTGTCTTTCAATATGATGATTAAATGTAAATTTTTCATCAGCAAAAACATTTTAAATGCTAACTCAGTAATAATACAACCATTTATCCTTTCAAAAAAAATAATTTAGAATCTCGGAAATGAATATTATCAATGATTTGCAAAATAATTTAAATTTCAGATTTTAATAAGATTAGATAAATTTTTTTCCCATCGATAGATATCAGTTACTATTGACCCATATATAGATTGAGAATGATTTAAAAGCAAATCATACTTCTTCCTCGCTGTCAATTGACAAGTTTTTTTTTCCTCTAAATCAAATTTCGCAATTGACAACAACAAAATCCGAGCGATTTTACTTTCATAAATGTGTCAATGCAATAATTTTCTGCCATCATTCATCCCATTCATCTCGTCGAAATATAATTATAGAAAAATGAGTTTTTTTACCTATTCTTTTTTTTTTTTAAGGTCAAATAATTCGAATCGAAATTGGAATTTCAATTCTCATTTTTTCATTTTTCTTTCCCACTTTTCGCAATTTTAACAAAATTATATTTCTTCTATGATTCATTTTATCATTGCCATTCAAATTTTTATTGCTATTTCATTTCCAGTTAAAGAAACTTTTTAATTTAATTCGCCCTCTCCTTCCGCCTTTATAATTTTATTAAATGTTATTGTTTAAATAATTCTCACCTTTCATTTTTTTTTTCCATCTTTCTTTTTTTTCCTAAATGATATAGTATAAAACAATTTACACTTTTTATATTTCTTTTTTCATCATTTCTCTCTTTCTTTTTTTTTTCTATTCAATTTGGCGTCATTTATAGCTTTTCGAAGATTTAAGAAAAGGTCAACCAAGCTAAAAAAAAAAAAAAAAAAAAAAAAAAAACAAAAACGAAAAAAT
>JAOVVO010000681.1:0-44027 GCA_028564675.1 Onchocerca lupi | reverse complement strand
ATGATTTTTGATATATATATATATATATATATATATATATATGTACTTAAATTAAATGAGAATTTAAAAATCGAGCAGCAAATTTAACTTTGAACCCATTTCTTGATAGTAGAAATCATAGAAATACAAAGGAGTAATATATTAACTGTAAATTGGTATTCGAGAAATCATTTACAGAAGACACAAATAATATTCGGAATGCATGATTTGCCGAACTCTCCTTCTCTTTATGATTTTTGAAAATAAGACCAAACTTATTTAAAAATTATAATAATATCCATTACAAATAACTGATAATAAAAAATTTAAAAAACAAGAAATCGATATTTCAGTATGATGAAATAAATTTTCATCATTAAGAATGAAATAAAAATAAATTACAATGCTCAGCAATAATACTTAAAATAAAAGAAGCAATACTATTGGAAAGGATATTTTTATTATAATGGAAATATTTCTACGATAATGATTGGTTTTAATTGAAAATGTAAAATTTATCAACGAATTCATTAGTGATACAGTGATGGAGGTGACTTTTGATGTTTATAATCGAAATAAATAGTTTTTAATTCAGAAATATTTTTTACAAGAAAAATTAAGAATAAAACATCGAATGCAATTCTAATAAGAAATAAAAACAAGTATATGATAATTTGAATAGTTAATTATTAAAGTGACTTGAAATTTTTTAAAATGATGGGAAATATTTTGGTACGAAAAACTTTTTTTTGCTTAATTTTTGAACTTAATTTTAAGTCAATTTTGATAAAAAAAAAAATCTGCATAAACACAAATTCCTTTTTATACTAATATTGCTGCAAATATTTTCGTTGTTATTTGACACTGATATTGATCTAATCGATAAATTGCTCGAATTTCTTGTGTAAAAGAGAAATGTGAATAAAGATGAAAATTATATATTTGTAGATATTTTATCAAATTTCTATTTAAATATTTACAATCAATTCGGAAAAATTTAATATCAAGAATTTTTCAAATACTATGAATTACTAATATATCAATGAAATTGATTCATTAAAAGTGACTATAAAATCGACTATAATTAGAAGAAAATTTAAATTGCATTAAAATTAAGCAAATAAATTAAATAATACAAGTAATTTAATTAATTTATCATAAATATTCAATGATTATAACAGTAAGAGTAAAATTTTAAGAAAAATGACAATACTAATAATAAAAGCAATAATGGCAGGAAATAAAATGATAATAGCACTAACTGATTCAGGTTAAATAAAATTATGGGAGCAGTTTAATGATGTATTCGTCAAAAAATTGAAACTGATTTTCTGGTTTTCACAAGGAACCATGTCATCGATAATCTGCTGTGACACATTCACATCAACGGACGAAATTTCAACAATGACAAAAATACCGATTTTGTTCCATTTATCATGTCACTATAATACATCGAAAGGTATTATTTTAAATAGTATTCTATGCAATAGAATTCGAATAGCAAATTTACGATTTTTATCAAATTAAAAATCGATAATCAAAAGAATAAATTAATGAGAGTTGTAAGAATAATTTTCAACATTAATTTCTCGTTTCTAAATTCGTAAATAATTGAGCTAAATAATCCTCTTGGCATTTTAAATGGAATATTATTAATAGTAATTTGAAATTAATTAATTTTCACTTTTCCCACTTCTTTTCTGTTCTTATTCTCCAATTCTCTTTAATTTTAACAAAAATTATTTCACCACAAAAAAAAAAAAGTTATTTCAATTTCAACAAAAAATTTCTCCATTAATCTTTGCATTTTAGATTATCATTGTAATTTTATTTTAGCTATTTTTGCTATCATTATTTTATCACTGTTATAACACTGTATTACCATTAACTAAGAGAAGAACGAATATCACAAATCATTATAATTATTTACAAAAATAACTCTGACAGTTCAAATTCTCATTTTTTTTTTTTTTTGGTCTTCGTACTGTATAACTTTTTAAATTTTAGGATACCATCTAGTTTTTCTTTTTTTTTCACTTCATACCACTGAATATGCAAAATGTCACAATAAATTGATCAACAATTTAATCAAAAACCGATACGATAGTGCTCATTTTAATGCATAAAGACACTCGGCCACCTAATTTAGTATAATTGGTTAAAATTTATAAATTATTATTTCTTTTTACAAAATTTGACATTTGAAAAAAAGAATGAAGACTAATCTTTCTTTGAAGGACTTTTATTTTTTATTTGTTTTTCATATTCTTGAGAATCTTATGACGAAAATCTTTCGCGAAAATTTGAAAATTATTCGAAAAAACTAAGATGAAATATACAATCCGAATTAGGCAGTAATTACGAATTAAAGTTCAAAACAAATAATATGTTTAATTCAAATCTTTTTTTAAAGAGGAAGAAATCAAAAAAGTTACTTATACTGAATTTAAATTCAAATTTAAAATTATTATTCATAAATATGTTGTCAAGTTTTCTGTCTCCGATCATGTAATAGTTCCTAATTAAGAAATTTTCAAAATTTCTTGCTACCTTCGAAATATAATACTTGAAGCGAGTGGTATCGATTTTTCTTGTCTGATTGATTTTATTGATTTCTGTTATTTTATTGGGATAGATAGTAATATAGTTTTATTTTGAAGTCTAAAAATACTATTTTCGGTCGAAAGTTTCTATATAAACTATTTTGAAAAAAAAAAGTTATTTAACAGTTTTGAAGAAATTGATTGATTGGGAGCATTTGTTTCATTTTAATGTGAAAAATAACACAAATATGTTCACTTTTACGCTCATATACGTACACGTATACACATGTTTACATAGCTAAATATGTACTTCCACGTTCACGTATCTATTCAAACATTCATTTTTTCATTTACTAAAACTTATCAATATATACATCAATCTTTATTTGTGCAAGATAAAACTTGAAAATGTTTATAGAAAATTACAACTTTCCCCTTATATGCAAAATTTATTCTAGAAAATAATTCGTAAATAATTTTATTTTCGTGTAACGTGAAGTGTTACGGTGATTCTAAGCAAGGTTAATTTTACTTTCAAGTAACGTAGAGTATTAGTCGTGATTCTACATAAGCAATTTTACTTTTCAATAATGTAAGTAATACGGTAGCTTTATGTAGGTAATTTTACTTTCGAGTAAAAATGTTACGGTGGTTCTACGTAGATAATTTTATTTTTGTGTAACGTAGAGTAGTGCTGCAATTTTACTTTTGTGTTACGTAGAGTAATACTGTAATTTTACGTAGGTAAACGATAACTGAAATACATGTTGCTAATTGTTCATAATGTTTTTCCTTCATCATTTCAAAGTTGTTTCATAATTATAGCAATATGACAATATTTACCTAGCAATATTTGTCGAATGCAAAACTTGCAATTAATTATCTCATTTTCGGATGCATTTAAATTGCAAAATCAATAAGCAAGTTGAGAGTATTTTAATGCAAGTATTAAATGCACATTCTGCGTGCAAGTAGTTTAATGCAGGTATCAAATGCACGTTCTGCGTGCAAGTAGTTTAATGCAAGCATTAAATGCACATTCCGCGTGCAGGCAGTATGAAATTTTATTGTCTTATAGTATGATATGTCAAATGAGGAGAATAAGATCAATTGTATTATTTGATCCTTTGACCTTTACTTTCTTTCATTCATTTTGAAATCCATGAAACTTTAAATCTAATGCATTTTTTCAACTTAGTACATGTATAAAATTATTTATTTCAACAAAATTTTTGTAAAAAAATTCAATAGTAATTTGAAAATTTTGCATAACTTTTTAAGCTTTCCATTGTTGCCAACTTTTATCATCCTTTCATATCATTATTATCAGCAATAAAGATTCATCATCTTCGATATTTTCGTTTAAAATTCGGGACTTTCATATCAGTATTATCAGCAACAACAGATTTATCATGTTTTCTTTTTCAGTACTTTCTTATGCTTAAAAAAAATTTAAAATCATTTCAAGTTCTTACTTGTAGATTTTATTCAACTTCATATTGATTAGATAAATTTTTTTTTTCTATTTGAAAGTTAACTGGAAATGTGAATTGATTGAAATAAAATGATTACGATCTGATGTTATAAAACTGAATTATTATAATGATTTCATCATAATCAAATTTCAGAACTTCATATGATGCATAATAATTCGAGTTTAATAATGATGATTTTAAAATTCAATTTTCCGTGAAATGAAGAAATTGATTAAGAGAAAAAATAGGCACAAATAGCGGATTACTGTTCAAAATTCTTGGATGCATATTGCTTAACAAAAGAATATGCGAAATTAGTAATCGGCGAAATGATAACATAAAAAGTTAAAATGTTAAAATCAATAAATGAATGATATCAAGTAAAATTTAAATATTATCCTCTTTAAATTTACAAATGTTAAGCATTTAATGCTGAAATTATTTGCAATTGTTTCTTACAATAAAATTGAACTTCCCTTATTTTTTCAACAATTTGCGAAATAATTCGCATAATTAATTGACTACTCAAAGGTAAGCAAATGTTTCATCTTTAATTTTCATCTGATTTTTATCTTTTTCATTTGTATAATAATCCATATTTATATTTCTGCTATTCTAATTATACAGAAGAATTTCATTTTATGATATTTATTAATTTACAGTTTAATTTTTAATTTTTTAAAATTTGCAAAAACATTGAAGTTTATTAAATATGGACATTTACTTTATCAAAGTGTATCAGAATTATCAATATTATTCATAAGTTTATTAAATAAGGGTTAGAAATGCACTTAATAATTCAACAAATATATCATTTGATTAAGAATGCAGCTGATAATCATAAATTTCATCAAATCATTGAATTTCAAATCGTAAATAAAATAGCTCTTTCAATTAAATTTAATTAAATTTTTAAAAATCAAGAAAAAATATTTGTTTCTTTTGAAAAAATTTCAATAAAAATTGAGAAACGAGCTTATTCAATTGAAAAATTCTTTGCTTGTCAATTTTGTTTCCTCTTCACCTCAACTTTCCTATCATGAGAAGGAAATAAGAGGATCCGATGATTGTCAATTCATAACATTATCGAATTTCAAACTAGTTGTGCATTCATCTGTGCAGAAATTTCAACTAAAATTTGTAAAAAAATGCTCGTTCGTAGCATAACGAACGAATTTCTCGAAAATTTAAAAAAAGAAAAAAAAAGATTTGAAAAATTCTTAAAAATTTGGATAACAAAGAAAAAAAAGAAACAATTGATGTTTATAAAAGAAAGAAATACTTAGAACAAATAATCAAAAAAATAAAAATTTTATTCAAGAGAAAAGAAAAAAAAGGTAATACTAAATAATAAAACATAATTATATAAATCATTAAAAATATTTTGTTTTTCCATCTAAAAATGGATTTCCAATTTATAAATTTTCAGCTAAAAATCGATTTCCAATTTTCCCATCACCATAATTATTAGTATTGTGGATGAATAAAACAACCGCATAATTAAAATAATTTCGAAGTTTTCTTGCCAATAAATGAACATTGAAATTTATTCTCAAATAATTTTTTTTCTTTTTTTTTTTAACAAATTCCCAAGCTAAATAATCATTTGATAAAGCTTAAAATTTGGTTTTAAAATTTAATAATACGTTCGTATTCGCTAAATAGAAATAATTTGTGAATTCTAAAATTTTTGAATTTCAGAATTTTCCAACTTTTGATTTTAATGCAATTTCGATTATAAATTATTTGAATGGCATTAAAATTTACAGTAGTAAATAAATAAGTGAAGGAATAATTTAGATGATGGATTAAGTTTAAGTTTTTTTTTCTTTAAAGAAAAACAAGTAAAACGAATTAACTTAAGAAAAGAGTAGGATTGAAATTTAATTTATGATAGGAAGAATATTAAATTACTATTCTCAGCAATTACTTGTTTGTTTTCAAAATTTCTAAAAAAGAAAATCTAATCTTTAGTTTTAATGATTGATTTTTGCTAAATTCTTATTCGTAACTTAATTTTGATACTTGAAACAAAAAAGTAGTGAAGCTTCTGCTGAAGATAATGAAATTTCCAATTAATTAATAATTTGATCAGTTTCCATGTGAATTTAAAAAGCTTTTTTGTTTACGCTTTCTAGCAGTGTCCTATTTTTTACATCTACTAACTTTTTACAATTATTTTATTTTTTGAATAATAATATCTTATTTATCGGCAAAAAATTTTTTATCACATTGATAAATAATCACTCATTTATTTTTTAATTAAATCAATTAATTTGGTTAATAATGCCATCCTTTCCGCAGAAATTTGATTAACGATAACGTAAAATTACGTTTAAATATGATTATGACGTATATTAAAAACATGAACAAAAGATGGTACCAAAAAAAATGTTCAAATGATTACAAAAAAAGGAAATATTCTAAAAAAATTTTTTTTTTATTTTACAAATTTGAAAAATGGAAAATAGTTCATTCATAAAATTACTCGAGAAAGATTGATGGAAGTTTTAAGATATGATAAGATAAAAAATATTGGCTTGGTCAAATTTTTCCTCTTCTGCGATTTTGCTTTTTCATTTTGATTTGATTTCAAATAAAAAGGATTTTTTGGAATTAAAACTTTTGATGAAGAAATGAAATGAAACAATTAATTGGAATTAATGTTAATCTTCTTTTTTTTTTGGCTGATGATATTGATGATTTAAGTTCGTTATTATTCATGAGGATTTATCATTCATATAAATATTTAAAAAAAGTTTTAAAAAATTTTGTAAAGAAATAGAATATGAAATGATTAAATGCATACTGGTTTGTTTCGTCAATTTTCTAGCAATGTAAATTTTAGTTTAGCGATAAATATCAAATTCAAATTTTGGTATTTTAAAATCTATAAGATACTTATTGATTACCGATTAGAGTAGTAGTAAAGAATCAATATTTAGGATTCGTAACTACAAAACTTATTCAATCCTTATGATTCAATTCATTTTGTAATTCAATTATAATCATTCAAAAATCAATTCATTGATTTTTTTTTTTAAATTTTTTACTGCTGAAATATATTATATGATTGGTGAAAATCCTCAAATCGTTACTTTATTAGACAGCTTATTATTGATAAATTTTTATTAATTTATATTTAAATGAATTTTGTAATCACCGCAATTATACTTCATCAAATATTTTTTCCATATTTCAATTAACTTGACATATTTCTTTCATCTCGATTAATTTCAATTGTTCACTTCGAATTCTGGCAATCTAACAAACTTTTATTGATGAAATTCCTGAATTATTGTTATTATTTTACACTCAAAAATCATTCTAGCAGAGTAAATAAATATTTGGTTATGCAAATAATTTTCAGAAAATTTCGGACAAAAAAACGGAAATTTGATGAATTTTAATAGATTGTCTAAATTTGTTACAATTGCATCATGATACATTCCATTATAATCTCTATTAAATATCTTGTTATGCATCTTTAAAATTTTTTGAAAAACTTTTAAATATTAAACTTCCATGGATTCCGTTTTCTCTTTTCCGATTTGTTCACAATTTTTCGAAACAATAAGCCACCGACCAATTGAATTAATTTGAGATTTAAATAAGGATAGGATTCGTCATGATTTTAGCTCGTTTATTATTGATTTTCAGCATGATTTAATGATTGATCCAAGTATTTTCATATTCGCAGTTATAAATGCAATTATTTTATCAATTCCGATTAGCTATTTTATCATTACTTTGTAGAATAAGCTTTCTTTTCCATTTATTAAAATTTTTTCAACATTCTTTTATTTATTGTCTATTTTCGCCAAGAATATTGCATCAATTTTTGAATTATCCTTTCATTTATCTTATTGCCAAGAAAATTAGCATATCACTGTTATTTGCTAAAATATTAAATTATACTGCCATAAGTTATTTCATGCATAAATTTCATTCCCATTATTTATCGCTTTATTTTCAAGTTCTAAAATAACAAGGATCGAAGAAATCAACATCAAGGAACTGATTTTTAAAAATTCTACAATCAAAAAAAAATAAAAAATGTTACAAAAAGTTTCGTTCTCATAATATAAATTAAGGTCTATTTGAGAAATCAATATCGTCATTTTTCTTTCTTCAAAAAGTTTAAAAAAAAATGAAAGTAAAGCTAAATTAAATGAAATTTTCTTCATTATGGACGGAAACATATTCGTCATTTCCTTAAAGTAGTGATTAATCGCTTCTTGGAGGGTTAGTCAATTTAATGGAGAAAATTGCAATTTTTTTTCGCTTTTTTTTTTGAGACATTTCTGGTTATTTAATTTTATAGAAAAGCCAATTTAATTCTATCATTCTGTAAAAATTGAAAGCATCTAAAAACCTTACGGAAGATTACATTGTGATATCACGCAATTCTTTCATTCAGTCTAGTCTTCAGGGAGAAGTTTTTGATGATTAGTTTTTGGCTAGATCAGAAGGTAAAAATGAAAATTTCCTGCTTTCTGAAAATTTTCAATATCATAAATTTTTAATTTATGCAATGAGGGAACTTATTTCACCTGTAAAAGTTTTTTAAAATTGAAAATGATGTCTTAACGTAGAAATTGTTAATTGTCCGTTTTTTAAAATTAATGTATTGAAAGTAATTATAAAACTGATTACTTCTTTTTAATAAAGTGACGAATGTTTGCTAGAAAAAGAAAATATGATGTATGTGATATTTAAAACTAAAAGAAAACGTCATTTTTCAATTTAAATAAAAAATTTTCGAAATCATTTATTTATACATTCTTTTCCAATAAAACCAATATAACTGAAAATAGAAATTTTCAATCATATTGTTTTTATTTTCAAACATCATTTTCAGTCTAAGATTTCTTCATACCATTTCAAATCGATTATAGTGTAATGATTTCTTGTATCAAATTTTACGATTCCCGGATTGATGAAATTTTAAATTTTAGATCTGATACCAACATATATTTCATCAATTTTAGCTTTTTCTTTAAAAAAAAAGAAAAAAAAAACCCATTAAAATCAATTTTATCATTTCGAGTCATTTTTAAAAAATTTATTTCTTCATTTTATTGCAAACATAAAAAAAAACAACTTTCATTTTTCAATATTTTCTTGGAAATTAAGGAAATATTGGTATAAGGAAAATTGAAAATTATTCAAAATGGTTCAAATAATATCATCTGTTTGAATTAAGAATAGATGATAATATTCTCTTCCAATAATCCCTTTAAATTGCGATTAATTCCGAAATTCTAAATACGAAACTTGGATAGTTACTTATTATTTGACATTAAATGATGATACTTGTATTTGGCATAGAATAGATGTTAGACTAATGATCAATTTACTTTGATATTCTTAAAAATCGCTTGTAGCATAAACAAAGAAGCAATTTCATTGATCAATAAATTGAATCAATGAAATGATTAACGGAACAGTAATTCTTCATTTTTCTGTGTTACAAACAATTATTAGAGAATATCCAAGTAAATTGATCTTTGGTTTATCATGAATAAAAAACGTTATATGTATGATGATGCTTCAGTAAATGCTTGGATATGAGTGTGAAATTTGGAACTATTTCTTATAATTGCTAATATATCAACCAATTTTCAAATTACGCTGAGAAGTTCATGTTTTTGTCGAAAATTGTTTAGTTTATTTCTCTCTCTAAATTGTAATTTTTGTTTAATAAATGATAAATGATGAATATTAATTATGCAAAATTACAATTAAAGAGTGAAAGAAATTATTCCTTCTAAACATAACATTTTGTTGAAGCAAAAGTCAAATAATCATTTCATATGGCAATTAAATTGTCTCTCATGAATTAGTTTTTAAATGAATTTATCAAGCTCATTTTTCCGATAAAAAAATTTAAAAAAAAAGAAAATAATTCCAAAGAAAAACCAATAACATTCGTCTTTTTCATGACATTTTCTTTTATTGCTTTTTAAAGTCTGTCATTCAGGACAATTTCAAATAAATGATCTAAAATAAAGAAAAAAAAAAAACAAGAATGGCGTGATGATTGATTAAAACAAGCTCGAATGACAGACTTAAAAAAAAAAAATGCTAAAGTAAAGAAATATTTCGATGAGCTTTTTTTTTTTTGTTTTTTTATTATCGATATCACAGTTCAAGAGCCTAACAAGCTTTTTCAACATTCTTCACTTGGCTCTTAAGCTTGTTAAGAAAAAATAAAAGATATGTTTAAGCATACATCAGAATTGTTTTTGCTTTTTCTTTTTTGTTTTTTGTTTTTTGAATTGAAATCGATATTGAAATGAGCAATTCTCTGAACAATCTAGAGCTGAAAATACATTAGCATCAAATAAATTTACATCCTACCAATTTAGAAAAGTCCAAACTTATTTCCTTATTTTTTTTCTAAACTTGTTTGGCCTAAATTTTGATTTTTTTTCCTTACTTTTCGAAGCTATGAATTTCCATTTATAAGAAAAATTGGTAGTTAAATCAAGCATATAAAATTTTTGATAGCTGAAAAATTTTAGGTTTAGTGCTGTCCATTTTAGTATATTTGAATGTATTAATTTCCAATTGAACATTGCATAAATATTTCATTCTTGCACACTTTTTTTTTCGATTAAATATTGCAATAAGTTTTGAACTTTGCCCATTATTGATTAGCACAAGAAAAAATTGCTAAATTATTTTTAAGTTATTCAATCAGACAGAAATACCTGTGGCACTTCAATGCCGCTTATTTCTTTGCAAATTTTACAATTGACCAGAAATGAAATATTTGTAAGCAATTATGAAAAATTAATACGATTAATAAAAAAGCTTAACTTTTCATACATTGAATTATTTGCGAACATTTACGCATGTTAAATATTTACCAACTGAATGAACGAAATTGCGGACAAATTACTAAACATGAAATTAAAAAGTGCAGAGCAATTAAAGTATCGTTTTTTTTTTTTTTTTTTTTTTTTTTTTTTTTTTTTTTTTGTTTATTTAAATAGCATGGAATGAAAAATTTTTTTGAATAAATTATAAGGTCGTATTTTAATGAAGAATTTCCTAAAGCTATTTAGCATCTATCTTAATCTCATTCCATGGAAATTTATCCACAAAAAAGGTAATCAAAGTAATCGTTGGCTCGCTTGGGAATTGTTTTATTGGCTCCTCCTTCAACTTTAAATGTACTTGCTTTTCATACCATTATTTTCATTTTTACATTCCTTCAAATTTCCCGTTAGATTTTACAAATTTTTTAAATTTTACATGAAAATTCTCATATACTTTGAGTCTTAAAATAATCAATAGGTCATCAGAATTTTGATTTATTTGCTAGAATTATCTTCTATCAATTTCAGATTTTAATTTTATAATGCCTAAATTTTTAACACCTTCGTTAATCAATGTAGATGATGGGAATTTATCGAAATAATATTAAAAGTTGAAACTTAAAAAATGTTAGTATTTAAAGTGCGATCTCTTGAAAATTACGTTCCCTTTCGAACATGGGACAACAAATTTTTCAAATAATTTCAATCTCTAAATGTAATGGATTTTAACACATTTTTTAGACAGAACGCTTCGCACGTAAATATATTATTTTTTTTTAATTTTTCGCAAAAATTAATTTCGCAACTTTAGAATTAAAGAATAGAAAAATTCCATTCTTTACTTCTAAAGTTGCAAAATTTTAGCAATGCTCAATAATCTATGACACCAATAAATACTGAATAAACTAGTTCTGATAGGATCTGCCCAATTATCATGATATCAAATGTTCGGATCGTAAAAGTTAAACATTTAAATCGATTAAGCCAGGAATTCTATGTAGAAAATAGACTTGTTTAAAGATTCTAAATATATATTGATGCAGCA
Source organism: Onchocerca lupi (assembly GCA_028564675.1). Taxonomy (NCBI): domain Eukaryota; kingdom Metazoa; phylum Nematoda; class Chromadorea; order Rhabditida; family Onchocercidae; genus Onchocerca; species Onchocerca lupi. Next base: position 32,158 of record JAOVVO010000681.1, on the reverse strand, counting down.
GGGAATCAAGTAAAAATATATAAATTCAGAATTTCTAACTTAATTACTTAAAATTGTTGATGTAGACAAGGAAATTCTCAATGGTACTGCCGTGAAGCTGTTCAAAGAATTCATCTAAAATTATGCCCAGAAAAAAGTTATACCATCAAGAATAGATGCATAAAATTTATAAAAGTTGGATGATTACAAAAAAATGCCTTTATCCAAGATATATTTCATCAAGTTTATCACTAGGATGCTTTGTTCATCATTAGATTTGAATTTCGAGAATTTAAGTTATCATTGGATTCTCGAAATTCATATAGAAAAGCTTATATATTATTTTATTGATGAAAGTGTTCAGTTTTCTACCTTTTGAATTCTATAACTTATTCGCAATTTGAATCCATTCCTATCAATTGTACTGATTATCATTTCATGATAAATAAAAGAGCCCGAAGGGCTTCTTTTTACATTCAAAAAAATTACGTATTTCCAAAGTTTAATCGAATATTTTCATAAATAAAATTAATAGTATGATATTATCCATAAATTCCAAAACTTTTTTATGATCATTATAGTTGATTATCATTTTATCTTTTGAATGGATTACTGTAAAGAATTTTTTCTTTATTTCTAGAAGCATATATGACACGTTGGTATTTCGATAAAGAAACCACTAGAAAATGGTAGATGTTTTATTTTTTTTTTGTTAAAACAGAAATTTATCTGATTTTCTTCGTAAAGAATTCAGTAAAAGATTTTTTTAGATTGTTAAGTTTTTAATTTAATGAATTATTTAAGTTCACTGACATTATACATAAATTACAACATTTCCTCATGATTCTAATTTTTTAAAATGCAATCGAAAGAAATATGAAAATTTTGTTGGTGCAAAATTGGGTGGATAAGAAGAAATAATACTTTATCATCATTTATTTTCTTCAAATTTGGAATTTGTTCAGTGAAATTAAATACCTAATGATTATACTAAAGTTGCATAAAAGTTTTAAAAATAAATTCTCTCGAATATTTTTGGATGATTAACTAATGAGAATAATAAATTTATCAAATATCATCATGATCAAATAGTACAACGCACTTTTTCAATGGCAATCAATAATTATCATCATCTCATTTAATCACTTTAGAAAATGACTGAAAATTTCAAATTATAAATTTAATAATTGTCCACATATATTCCCAAGTCGTCTGCAAAACTTAACTTTAATTCCAATTTTAAATCGTTTAACACTTTGTAAGAGATGTTTTTTCAATCAGCAAATTTGCTATAATTTTAGTTGTTTTTAAAAAATAGTTATCACAATTGTAGTTATAGTTATAATAATCATCATTAGTATTTAAATATAATTAGTTTTTACTTGCTTAAATTGCTAATAATATCGAGAAATAGTTATCATACTTGGGGATAAATTATGATAACGATTTAATGTATGAGATTTTATTATTATTAATATTGGTAATATTATAATTTTTTACATATCGAAATTAATGATTTGTTAGTGAAAATGTCAAAAAAAAAAAAAAAAAAATGGAAATGTAATAAATTCGAATTTTCACTTCGAGAAACTTTTTATAATTGAATTTTGAGATAACACTCAACAACTAAGTTATCTTTCCACTCGTTTTAGCTCGCAAAATATGTTAAAATTTTTTCAGCATATTTTTGACGAGAATAGGGGAACAACTTATGTTAATCCGAATTCATCTACTTGAAATTCAAACATTTCTTTTACACAGAATTTTAAATGTGCCTAATGATGATAAATTTTTTGATAATTTTCATTAATTGATAATGAATTGAGAATAATTTTTATGAAAATTTTCGGTAAGTATATAAGGAATTATTGATTTTTTTTTTCACCTTTTCATCCTTATGTTTGTCTTATTTTTTTTTTTTTTTTTTATATTAGAAATATCAATCATATAAAGCTATTTATTTATTTTTAGCATTTAAATAGCTTTAAGGCATTGTCATTTCCGAAAAACAAAATAATTAATTACTGAAAATATTTGACTAACGAAAGCCAAATTATTTCATCGGTTTTGAATTATGCAGTAATTTTCTGCTGAAATTTACGAAACAATCTCGAAAAAATTTTGTTTTAGTTGTTTGCAGAAGAAAAAATTAAATTTTTAGGCAAAATATTTTCTCAATTTTCGTCGCCATTCAAAATGAAATTAAGGAAGAAAAAAAAAAAAAATTTAGAGGAAATGGAAAACAGCGTTAACAATACCAGCAGACCGAGACATTTGGCCAAAATTTTTGTTATTCAAATAAGAGAAATTATCATTAACGATCTTTGTACTATATGATAGTGTATTGCACATGATATATTCAAATATTGGAATTGTTTATGAAATTTTTCAGTTTTTTTCTGATCGATCAGATTGATTTAGAAATCTGATAATAAAGACAAAGCGATTGTAAATGAATTTATGTGAAAAATTTGAGATATGAAAATTGGAACAGTGAGAACTTATCATATTCATTAATTAGCAATAACTAATCAATTATGATCAATGTCATTAATCACTTTTTTTCTCACCTTTTTGATATCTATTTTTGCTCCATTTCTCTTATTTTTATATTTAATTTGATTTCTTACTTCTTGGGAGGTTTTTTTTTTTTTCAATTTTCATGCATATTTTAAGTTTTCCACAATTTTCAGAAAATTCTTTCGTTTTCTCAAAAATTTTTTTCTTTCAATTTTTGATTTTTAAAAGTTTGGACCTTATTAAATTTCTGATTAAATATTAATACATAAGATTTATTAATAATGAAATTACAAACTAATCGATGACTGATACTTCTATAAATGAAAGTATTCCATCATTTAATTTTGAGGGATAAAATTCAAATTCTTTTTTCTCTCTTTTTTTAGAATAATGATTTACTAAATATTTGATTTTCATTGTTCAGCTAAATTCATCATGTTTAGGCATTTATCCTTACACTTCATTTGCTCCGATTTATTTGATCATTTCAGTCTATTGTGTGAAATTTCGCACAATTTTCTGCTCTAAGCTTTTTCTATTCAGTAATTTGCATGAATTTTCCATATTTTCCACCAAAATGGTTATTTTTATCGCTATTTACATAAATTATCAGCATATTTATGGTATAATTACGAATTATCAAATTTTTCGCATTGAAATATTCAAAATATTTATTGTTCTCACGTATGCCTATACTATTTTCACGTATATTTATGCTATTTTCACGTATATTTTTGTCATTCCCACGTATTTATACTATTCTTGCGTTATTTTAAGTCAACGTAATATCAGCAATTAAAGTTGAATGTTCAACATTGAAGCAAAACGATGATAGCATATTTAAACTGATTTTGAAAAAAAAAAAAAAAAAAAAAACTGAAATAATTATAGATGATGGGAATATACGACGTTACTGACTTAAAAAACTTATTGATGGGAGAAAAAAATATTAGTTGAGAGAAAAAAAAAAAAAAAAAACTCGTTGACTGCTTAATTACCGTTCCAAAAATTGTCAAGAAACTACGAAATATTTACATCTTCAATTTACTGCATATAAAATGGTAACTGTATTAATAAGCTAGAGGTCAACTCATTATGCAATCAATAATGGGGTCAATTCACTGTGATACGGTAATACAGTATAATCAGCAAATAGTCAACTTTCAAATGTGATCACCAAAATACTATTGCAATCACTTTACTGTAGTTTTTGTTTACTTTCATGAAAAATGATTGATAATTTAAAAAAGTATAAAAAGTGGTAAATTAAAATTAGCCTAAAATTTAAGTTATTAAGGATTAAATAATTATTTCGTTCGTTAATATTGTCTCATGAAAGGCAAAAATGATTAATTTTTGGCTGTTACTTTAAATTTATAATAGATATAGAAATGAAGAAATGCAGGTTCAATTCCTCTTTTTTTTTTTTTTTTTTTTAATATTTTCATATTTTAAGAAATTAACAATCACTGTTATCTTTAGGTTCAAAAAAAGTAAGGAAGATATTTTTTTTGAACAATAAAAAGTAAAAAATTTTCAAATCATCAAATTCTAAAAAAAGTCGACTAGGTTAGAATATTTTGTTAATTCGGCCTTAGACATATCAATTATAGTATACTAGAAGCAAGTTATTTTTCCCTTCATTTATTTATTTTTTCGACTTGAAAAACTTTGAAAGAAAAGTTGAAAAAGTTGTCAACATTTGCGAAAATTTTGCAATACTAATTTTTGTTTTCAACTTTGATAAAAAGAAAACTTTGATGCATAGTTATAAAATCAATTTAGCCTACTGTAATACCATTTGCAACTTACTGCTTCCAATTCTAAGGCTTGTTTTCATTTTAACATCAAATTCTGCTGAAATGCAAGCATTTTACGATTGCATGCTTTAACACAATTGCGAAAAAATTTCCGGCCAAAATGGCAGTTTTTCCATGTTGATTTAATTATATCTTTCAGGACTGACGAATTTGCGATATTATTTTTGCTCAAATTATTCTTACTCTTATTTACTTAGTAAGCTTTTTATCGTAGTCTTCAAAAAATACATTGTTGTTTTTGCCAATTAATTTATCTAATTTACTAAAATTATGCCCCAGAAATGGATCATTTCAATATTATTACATGAATCCATTAGATTTTTATCAAAGTGAAAATTTATTTTAAAAATGGAATTTTAATTATTATTATATATTTTTAATAAAAATTGGAACATGAATATTTTTTCGTTTCGTTTTTTTTTAAGTAAGTTTTAAAACGATAATATTACAATTAAATATTAATTTTATAATATGCACACATATAAACAAAAATATGAATACTTTTAGTAAATAAATAAACGAAGAAAAAAAAAAACTTTGAAAATGACGATTTACGACAGAAAAGTGCTAAAATATATCCAATAAAGAAAATTATTTCGATTACCAAATTTTTCCCAAATTGGTAATTTGAAATCATTAACTGACATATATAATCATTTGAATGATAATGATTTCATGTTATCTCATGGGAGAGAAACATTATTTGTAACGTTCATTTTGAAGCATTTTTACATTTAATTCATTTGAAATTCTTTAAATAAATTCGTAACATTTAGGAGTAATTAAATTTAACTAAAACGAAAAAACATTTCAATTAATTGCAAGTATGCAAATGAATCTATCTAATTAACAATTATAATTGCTGCTGTATTTTTATCAGAAATTTATCAGTTTAACATTTTTCTTCTTTTATTCGTTAAATCATATATGATGGGAAGAAAAATCCAATTTAAATTGAAATTACGACCAAATCGAAGCATTGCTTGGCATCAAATCATAGAATATTCAATCAGAAGGAAAATTTTTTAAGTTACAGAGCATTTTTCAGCTTCAAAAAATCTGGAAAGATATTAAAATCATTTATTCGTTTTCAAAATATAATTCATTGATGCAAAATTCAATAAATAAAACTAAAGATCAAAGTTTAATATATATTTAACGAAAATGAAATGAATTAAATCATATCAAATAGATGATTCAATCTAATTATTAAAGGATAAAAACTATAAATTTCTGGTTCTTATTTACCCAAGTTAAAACATGTATGATTTAAAAACTGAATAAATAAATAAAAATAAATGGTTTGAAAAAAATTTTTAAAATTTTTTTTTGTAAATTGTATAAATTAAAACAAATTTAAATTTTACAAATTGTGTTTCTGAATTAATTGAACTTTGTTGGTTATGATTTTCATCAGAAATCTTTCTGTTTTTTTTTTTTTTTTTTTTTTTTTTTTTTAAATAACTGATAGATTGCAATATTTTCCAACCTGTTAATACATTATTGCTAATTAGTATAAATTTTTTACCGCCAATTAGTAAAACTCTTTCTTTGCACATTTCTTTTGTTTAAATTATTTTACTTCTTTTCCTCTCTTCATTCTAAAAGCACTTGTATTCTTTCCATATATTTAAAGAGGATTTCAATGCATTACTGCTAATTAGTATAAATCTTTACCGCTAATTAGTGTGATTTTTTCTTTGTACACCTCTCTTTTTAATTATTTTACTTTTTTTCCTCTTTTTTGCAAAGTTTTTTTTTTTTATTCATTCTCATTAAAAATAAATTACAAAAAACCAGTCTCAAAAAAATTGAAATACATATGCTCCCTTTGATTTTTTAATTTTTCGGTTTAGAATTCATCATATTTTATTTATCATATGATTAATCACTTATATTTCTTATATTTATTAGTTCGCAATTTGGAAAGAAACATCTTAATTAATTGGCAAAATCATTTGAGAACTTTTTTATCAAAGAAATAAAAGAAATGCAAGTAAAGAATTCATGATTCAAAATGCAGCATCATATTATTTGTTACATTTCTACAACTTATCATTTTATCAAGATTAAAAGATAAGCAGATTCTTTTAGTTTTTCTTTTCTTCAGTTTCTGTTTGCTTTCTATCAATGTTGATTTTATTAAACGATTTTCATTAACATTATTCTATTTGATTAAAATATTTTTAAGAAATGTGTCACTTATTTCAATACTTAAATATTGTAATTTATTATCAATTCATAGTTTAAATTTCCTTCTCTATTTAATTCAAATTATTTTCTTAACTTTTAATTTATCTTCTCAAATTTCTAATTTAATTTGCATTCCAATAAGCTATTATTGGTAATTATTTGTTTCTTTTTTTTCCTTTCGTTTCATTCAATGTCAAATTGAAATTTACAGAGCAAGTTTGATTATGCCGGGAATTCAGTTTTTAATTCTTTAACTTAAATTCAAATATCAGACAGGATTTTAATCATGCCGAAGATTTATATTGAGCTTACTGAAAATTCTGAAATCGACAAAAACATCAAAAATTTACACGTTGTTTTATGCAAATTTCAAAAAATCGTCGCAAGTAATAGACGAAATATTTATGTTTTTCGCATATTTTATGACACATCCAAAGAAGAGATAAGATTGATTGCATATGAAATAATACTAAATGATTCATATAAAATATATATATAGATTAATTTTAATTGCGATCAATATTTGTATTAAAAATCATATTTCCATAATATATCCATTTCTAATATAATAAATCCAATTCTGATATATAATGTATTTCTGATATAGTTCATCCATTTTTGATTTAAATATATCTTGTTTTAATATAATACATCCTGATGTAATTTATTGATTTTCGATTAATACATCCATTTCTGATATAATATGTATCTATTAAAAATATCAAGAAGACATTTGTTTCTTTGTTTAGTTGCTACATTTGTGTGTATTTCTGATAATTAGTGTAGATCAGATTTGTACAATTAAATTAATTAAGTAATGATTTATTAAAAAATGAATACAATTTATAGTTTTTCTCTTCATTTTTTCCATTTTCCTCATTGACGAATAATTATTTTTTAAAATAATTGGAACATATCAGTAGAAGATGCTTTTTGTTCATGTAATTTTTTTTTTCTTTTTTTTTTTAGGACCAATTTGATTATGTTTATTTGATAATATTGTTTACTGAAAAATTGGAAGAATTAAGCACAACGATTTTATACTTTTATCGAACAAAGATGAAGTTTATCTCCCAAAATAAAAATAAAGAAGCAAAAAGACAGTTAGAAATATTAAATTAAGAAATTAAGACAAAATTGAATTTAAATAACGCATTCTAGATTTTTGACAATAAATCGAAATAGTTAGCAATTAAAATAAAAATCATTTAAAATATTTTAAATTTTAATTCAGGCAACTATTATAAATTAGTTGGGATAAGGAAAATAAAATATGCTTTTAATTTCATAAATATATGCTATTCTTGTGCAAAATTTGGGTAAAAAATCTATGTTTAGAGTTTTTATTAAAAAAAAAAAAAAAAAAAAAAAAAAGGAAAAAAGAAACAAATAACTACGATTTATTTCTGATGTTAGCACTTTGATCGATTCTTGGTATTACTGCAAATTAACAAAATTAGTAAAAATATATGAGAGATTCTGAATGGAAAATTTTTCATTTATTACAATCCAATGATATTGATAATGAAGATGCATCTAATCATATCATCAAAAATTTCTTTCAAAATTTATCATTGAATACAATTCCTTCAAGCCATATCATAAAGTTCTTAAATTAATATCGAATTGAATTAAATTTTTTAATTTTTCGAGTCCAAACTCTTTCATTTATTTGATCATTTACAGAATTGGCCATATTTATTTGAAAAGGATGACGAATTATTGTAAATTTAACAATGAAAACTGCAAAATAGTTATAATGCAAAACTGGTGATATCAGTCAAATCATTTCTTTTTAATAGTGATAATAACCAAGCTGAAATAAAAATTTTAACGGAGATGAAAAGTTTTAATAGATCTTTATTATGCAGAGAAAAATTCGTAATATTTCATTTCTTTCATTAATTTTATTTCTGCTTAATTTGCTTTTCAATTTCTTTCAATTTTTTCTTTAAATTCGTTTTTCGATTTTCAATTATAAAAAAAAAAAAAGAAAAAAGAAGAAATACATTATTCTTTACTTCAACTATTTTATGCTTAATTAACTTGTTATTAAATTGAATATTTCAATGATGCATGTAGAAAAATCTAGAATTGATTGAATAATATATTTTGCATGCTACTGTCAACAGTTTAAAAATTAAAAATAACTATTAAATGTTAGGATAATTGCAGTATTTTTGTTCATTCAAATATTTTTCGTTGCAATTTTTTTTTCTTTTTAAGTTTGAATTTCTTTTTTTTTGAATAGTATCACTGCAACATACTTTTTCACTAATAATAATAATAATGAATTCTACGGTTAATTCACATGAAAGCAAATAATAACATTATCATCGTCATCATTATCGTTAACGTCATCACATTTTTTTGATAAAAATTTGTCACCTTTCAAGCTTATATTTGTATGATATTGCTTCTTTCAAAAAAAAAAAAAAGCATAATATATTGAGAGATCTTTGAACAGCTTTTTTTTTTTTTTTTTTTTTTTTTTTTAGATTCCGAAAATTCATTTACCTTTACCATCTGGTAAGCAATTAGCCTCTAGCCATTGCATTAGCTCTGGCTCTGGCATCGCAAGAACAACATGCGACAGAAAGTTTAACGATTCTCAACTTCAGCGACATCACATTGAATATCTCAGCGGTTCATTGTTAATTCCGCCTCAATATTCATCGCATCCTCAATTTTACAACCAGTTAGTAATTATTTGTAAAAATTATTGAAAAATTCATAATATAATAATACTATGCTTTTAACGCTTGAAACTAGTGCAAATGATAAGTTGATAACGATAAATTATAACATATGATCATAAAGTTTTTTATGATATGACCGACCATCGAATGATGTTCTATTTGCAGAAATATATCCAGAATGTTGCTAATAAGATATTGCTAAGGAGACTTTTTATAAGAAAATTTTAAAAGATTCTATTTTGGTAATTTTCTCATTTCCGTGCTTTTTCCACTTTTTACTACAGTAATGCTCCTTTAAACGTTCATTTTCGAAAATCCATTTCAACTTCTTTTTTCTTTTTTCGTAAATAAAAATTGTGAAATTTTTTGATTGTATGGGATGATAACAAACTCTTTTCTTCCATGTAATTGCTCTATTCTCTATTTACATTCGATCTTAGACGGGATGGAATATATCGAGAATTCTTCTCACATTTTCTTTAGCTGTATTGCAATTCTTTTTTTTTTTTTTGAAAATAGGATAAATAGCCTTGGACAATACCCATTCAATTTGTGAAGATAATTAAAGAATAGCCAAATAGGACAAATGCCAAGTGAAAAAATTTCATTTAGCAGAGGTCTTTTTCTGCTTTTTTTTTTCACCAATAGCTTCAACAGATGAGAAAAAAAAAAAAGGAAAAGAACTTAGGCTTTGAAAAAATAAATTTATTGAAATTATTTCGAGAATGGTCGAGATGAGATTAATAGAAGATAAACGAGGATATTATCTAGTTTACATGAATCTGTATATGTGTATGTCTATTAATTAACGAAAAATAATTTAATTGTTTGCAGAAATAGCAACGATAGTTACACTAACAAGCATATAAGACATCAATTGCATCCTGGATCGATTACCGGTGAAACGAGAGAAGTTACTGGAACTTTGACCTCAGAAGGTTGCAATTAAAGTTCAGCGAGTTCATCATCAATTAATCAGCGAATACTCCTAATTACTGATATGTTCGTTGATACAGGTCATTCGGAGAATAAATTAGCTGAACAACTTCAGCTGTCCAGGTTTGTAAAATCAGAAGTTTGAAATTTCAAAAGTTTCAAATATTTTAAAATCTCTTCTTTTAGCGTGAATTTAGAAAACAGCAACAAGATGGCGAGGAATGTAAATAAATACGATAGACGACTAGAGATCAAATTTGATGTATAATTTGCATTTCAAAATTTGCAAACTTAAGTTTTGTTTTTTGCAAGTGTCGATTTCAAATTGGATAAAATCAGTTATTTTCATTCCTTTAAATTAGCAGCTGGTTGATTAAATTGATTTTTTAAAGAAATGATGTTTTGAATTTAAGTATTCTTCGTTTTATTCATCAATACAATAAAAAATTGATTCGCTTCTATCTTTATTAAAAGTAAAGCATTTTCAATAGAATAGAGGTATAATTATTAAAAAATTAATTGGCAACTTTTAGATAGTTTTTCCTCTTTTTTTCTCTTTCTTTTAAACAAACTAATAATTTTCCTAGAAACATCTCCTCTCAAAAAATTAATTTCATTCTCATTTCATGTTCAATAAATAAATTTTTTCTTTTAGAGCAAATTTAGACATCAATTTAAACTTTTGCCTTATAAAGCTTGAAATTACAAAAATTAAAAATCAAATTTAAACAAAAAGAAAAACGAAAAAAGTTTAGAAGAGGAAGAGACAAGCCAATAAACCTTGTCCATATATTATCATCGTGATGTAACTAATATATTAATCAGAACAGTACATAAGAGCTTTAAAAGGTAATTCTATTCGAATAATGATTTTCTGCAAATGAATTTTACTTTGCCATAATAATACATTTTATAACTTTAATAGTCTATAAAAGCGGTCGAAATATTTTATCAGATTACTGTAGAAAATACTTTTTTTTTTCATTTCTTTTGAACAAATATCACCTTTTTTTTAAAAAATAAAACCATGAATATCATGTAAATTAATGATAATACTTACATTTAAATCGATTTTTCGATAATTTTATCGTTTTTTTTTTCGAAAAACAATTTATTTTCTTTAGATATTTCATTTCATTTTATTTTTTTTTTTTATCTGCTTTCAGCTATCAAATTCATTTATTGCAACAAAGTTGGCAGCGACTACGTTGCTCACCCAACTTTTTCATCAATATTTTTCGGTATGATTTTTTAAAATTTTAATTCAAAGTATTAAGTTAGAGAAAGTTTTTGATCACATAAAGTTGCTATAATTTTATGTAACTTGCCAAAAAATTATCTTAAGTAAGTGCAATGAAATATCATAGTTTAATGGAAATTTGTTGGTTTTTTTTTTCCAAATTTAAATTAAATTTTAACTTTTACAGCTTAATTTTAAAATATTTCGAGAAAACTTTATAGCTACTAAAAACTTTTAAGCTTAATTTTCTAGAACTTGGAAATTATATTAAGATTAAATGCCTGATCGTTAAGTGCAAACACATCATTGAAACGACTTCTTGTATTTTCCAGCTATACATAAAAACTTTTTGAAAATGGCCTCTTCATTTAAACTAGCCAAAGCAAATTGTTTTTTTCAATGTTAACTGATCAAATATTGATAATTTAGATTCAGATCGCTTTTAGATCAAATATGACCTTAGATCAAATTTCCTCATTCGTTTATAACCTTCATTCTCATCTTCAAATTTCATCTAGTTATTATTTACTTTTACATTACATTAAAATTATTTGATTGAAAAGGAAGTTCCATGTCTTACATTTGACATAATTTCTTAAATTAAAAAAAAAAAAAGTAACGACAGAGAATGAATGACACAAAGGGAAGGAAAAGGTAAAGTTTTTTTGATAATATTAAATTTTTTTTTTTTTTTTTTGTCCATTATTTACGCTTTATTTCATCTAAAAATCATTCCAAATAATATTTATAATTTTAAAAATAAAATATAATCTCTCATTCATCTTTCAATGAAATAGATTAGAAGAAGAAAAGTCTCTTCTATTGGAGAAATATTTTATTTTAGTTATTTTCAGAACTCTAATTTCGAAAAATGCCGTAGCAAAAGAATTGTTCCGAAAAACCTCAATTATTGATGGCTTCACATCTTACAAATGTTATGATATCAAGGAACATGCAAATAGTTTGATAGAACTTATCGATTTTGCACTTCAAGAAATTAATAATTCGACCAAAATTGTACAGGTAAAAAAAAAAGGATACAAATAATAAAATCTTCAATTCAACATACTAGATTTTTTCTACAAGATTTCAATTTTTCAATAAATCGATCAGTAATACGATCAGTCATTATGAATTTTTTTTTAAATCTTGTAAATATGTATCTACGCACTGAATAATTCTCTCTTAACCAGGATTAACCGTTAATACAAATAATTGATAAAAAGTAATTGATATTTATCAGTTCATTGATTAACGAATCGATTGTCTTCTGATTTTCGTCACCCATTATCTTCATATATTTTAGAAAACAATATTTTTCGATTTTCTTAATGTCGTCATTTTCAAGTTTCAAATCATTTTTTCGTCACGTCATTATTTTGAAGTTTCAAGTCGTATTTGCGATTTAGGATCGCTGCATGCAACTGGGTGCAACGCATTGTAATACGTGTGAACATTCGATGTCTTCATCGTGGGATCAATTTGGCGATTCATTAGCAGAAGCAATTGCGAAAGCTGAAGCGATTCGTGGTAAACGTAAATGTTTACAAGCATGGAATGTACTCTTATCATTTCTCGTAAGCTATCTATGAATTTTTCTAATTTCTAAAAATATTCCATAAATCAATCGATTACTAATGAAATATCGTTGCATTATATTTTACTTGATGATATAATTTACAAAAGATTTATCGTCATATAACAATCGAAAAAAAGAAAAAAAAGAAAGAAAAATCAAATTTTTACGAATTTATTCGCTGTAACAAAAGCAATCAATATTGCTATTCTTTACTATTGCGATATTTTTTGAAGGCGTTTCGCTTCTTTACAGGTTGATCGTATAAAAAGTGGTTATTTAACAGAAATTAAACGTCGTGCATCAAAAAAGAGTTCAAGACAGGAAAATGCTGGTCCATCAACATCATCATCACTACATACGGCAACAACAGCATCAACATTTTTAAAATATAACGATCAAACGACAAATGAACCAAACGCATATCATTAAAATGTTTAAATTTATTTCTCATTTTCTTGCTGATCTATCATTCGAATTAAATTATTAATCTGTGAAATGATCAATCTTGCGTAATCTACTTGTATTTATGTATGAAAATTTTTTGAAATAATAAACTCCAACATAGCTTAATTATCTTTCCAAACTTATCAAAAAAATATCAATTTATCAAAACTGGGCAAGTTCGGCAGCTTAATGAAGTCAAAAACAATCATTATGACAATATGAATGAATTGTGAACGAAGAGTTTAAATTTGGTTTGGTTCTTCAGTTTTAAAAAATTTATCTTCCCAAGAATTACATCAAATAATAGTATTAATCGAAATGATAAATCGATAATTGTAAGAAATTGAGAACGATCATGCACGCCATGCAAATTAAATAATGAACTTTTTCAAATTATGAATTCTCAACATTTCATTTTGAATTTGATATAAAAAAAGTCAATGGAACTATTTGAAATATGAAGACAAAGAGTTAAATCATTTTATAGGTCATCGAAATTCCTCAATGATATTATACATTCAATCTTATAAGGTCACGTTTTATTCCTATATTGTCGCTAAGAAACATTCGTTACATTTGAATTCTAAGTTTTTTAATTAATTACAAATCACAAATCATCTCATTTAATCTACTAGCTAATTAAGTTATTTCGATTTGGACCAATGGGCTTTATCTGTACTAAAAGATTAATCATTATCACCTGCAATTTTTTAGTTTTTTTTTTGTCGTAACCTTGAAAAATATGTCATAAAACATTTTTCGTTTCATGTAATGCGTGTCCTATAATTAGCTTTTATATAAGTTTAAATTAATATTAAGTCTAATAATTGAAAGTATTGAATGATAGCGTCAATATTCACGTTCGTAAAAGTATAACGTACGTAAAGAGTCACATAAATTTCAACATGAAATATCACTTGACTTGCATACACGCGAAATTATGCAGAACTTCTGTTTTCATTATAAATTTCTCTAAATATTGTTGTTGTTCATATATTTCTTTACTGATTGGTTTTTTTTTTTATTACAGTAGTAATTCAAATTAAATAAGCAAATGATTCGAATTAGATGATCAACCAATTCAAATTAAACAATTAAACGATTCAAATTAAGTGATTAAACAATTCGCATTAAATAATTAAGCAATTTAAGGACAATTTAAAGGCACTGAATTTTAAAAAGGATTTAATGATTGCAATATTAATGCTTACATTTAAAAGACAAAAATTTTGCAAGCATGAAATTTTAAATTGTTTATTATTGTTATTATATGGCAAAAATAAAAATTTTTTCCATAGTCTAACTTAACTTTATTTCATCGAATTTTGAATACCCCGAATTATATAATCGAAATTTCAAAATTTTTTAAATTATGAAATTTTGACAAATTTATTACAATGAAAGAAATAATTACGGCAAGCAATGCCATAATATAGCTGGGAATCATTTATTTCAGCGTCAAGCGATAATCTAAATTAAATGATTCAAAAATTCATAATAATTTCAATATCGTAAAAAAATCCTTCACATTTTTAATTCAACAAAGCAATTTCCTTTAAATTATCTCTGCCAGAGTCTAAAAACTTATTAAATCTTCCTTTTTTAAAATCTGTTAATTTATTTGATCTGAAAATTTCGGCAATTCTTCGTGTGAATTTTTCTTTTTCTTGCATAAATCTAAAAATCAGAACTCATTTAAAACATATTTTCGTAATGATTTTGTTGAACACAAGAAGTCAAAATGTTCAGAATTTTTTTTAGTTTGTCTAATTTATGTAAATGTTGAATTTGGACAACTTGCTAATCTTAGTATATATTAACTTGAAATATTTACTTGAGAATAGAATGATCTTAAATAAATTTTATGCCTTACATATTATTAAAATATGTTATTATCCTTTTTCAGATTAATTGGAAGTTTCTACGAAATTCTTGAAATGAATGTCAAACAAAAATTATGATATCTTAAATGTTGAGAAAAAATTGTTTAAATTTAGAGAATATTCTTCGCATTTTGGAAGGTACTGATCAAACAAAAACCGAAAGATATTTATAATAGCAAATTTATTTAAAAATAAATTTATAAATCAATCTCAAATTTCAAAACTTACAAATTAATTCTGATAACCGATTGGAGTTGAAAGTAGTAAAGATCAAAAAATGAATTATATTTAAAAATTTATCGATAAATCCCGGCGAGGAGAAAGATTCTGAAGCTCTTTGGCAAAAAAAAGGAACAGATTGGAAACCAATCGATCAACATGTAACAAATGAAGAATAATTTGAACAGTATGAAAATCGAAAGAGTTTAATTTAATTGATGACAAGTTCATCTAAAAGCTGACCATTATAAATGGATCTCTTGTGATTTATATTGCTGTGATTTAGATTAATTTACATGATCAATGAACGAAGCGATCTATTCTTTGGTCTTTGCCTATGTTGTTGAAATAATCCATCCAATTTACTGTTTTCAAACATAGCTTTGAAATATTTTCAATCTGCATATAATTCGAAAAGGAAAATTAAATTCTTTTTTCGAGCAATCTTTCATTTTATTTCATCTTCCGTATCGAACTATTTTCCATTTCGGATCTTTCTGCTAATACCTTAAAAGGTTGAATAATGATTTGCAGTGTGTAAGATTTCATTGCTTCTTTTCTTTTCTATATCTGAATTACAGATTTATATATTTCATTATCTTTTCCAATTTACAATGTTTTGAAATTTCTAATGCTTAAATTATAAAATTTATAATTTTTTAAAAAATGATAATGAATTCGGTTGATTCGGATCCTCGTATTTGATAGTTATGTTTGGAAATTAATCGATGATCTCATTTTGGAGCATTATCGAATTTCTCGATACTACTTTTAATGATTTTCAAAGGAGAAGCATTAATAGCTATTGCACCAAAATAATCCTCTTATTCCGAATAAACTGTAAATATATTTAGAAACTAGAAAATTTCGAGAAAATAAATAATTTGATTTAACAATATGAAAATAATATTTTGTTAAGTTGCATATAATTGGACGATCTTTGCTGTTTAAATTCTAAAATTTAGCCAAGAAAAAGAAAAGAAGAACTTGCATGCTTAATTTCGAAATTTTTTAATTTTATGAAATATTGCTTTGATTTAGTCAGAACAATCAATAAAATAACAAATTTGTAAATCATGTAAACTTGCTAAACAATGGGAAAAAAAAAGCGATTTTCAATCTTTTTTTAATTTTTCCATTTTTTTTTTTCCTTCTTTACATTTGAAGAACAAGATGGATGGAAAAGAAGAAGTAAAAGAATAAAATAAATGGAAAAGTAAAATTAGCAAAAAAAAAAAGAAAAACCGAAAAACTAATCACCTTGCCATTGTCATCAATTTAGTAATATCATCACAACCGGATTGTTATTGTATACTTTTGTTTGAATAAAGATAGAAAATTGAAAAATCTTTGATTTATTTTTCTTTCCAATTTGTTTTCCTTCTCCAAATTTGTTATTAATATCGAGAATGAGATAGATCACTGTACTATGTCGCAAAACTTGTCATATCTTTTGTCACCCAAACAACATTCCAACAAATGCAAACTTACAAATAAGCACCATCAATCATCTCTCACTGACACCCATATATGCTCTAATAAATTTAATCATGATTTATATGTATACATTCCGATCATTGATTAATTTTTACCCTCCCAAGCAATACTTTGACATGTTTATCAATGATTGATTCTCTTCGAATTATCAAATTTGCTTTTAACTTCTTCTCTCTCTTATCTTCTGCTAACTATTATTTTAATATTGTTGTTTTTGTTGCTACAAGCTTTTTTTTTTTTTTTTTTTTAATTACGGGAGAAGCAGTAAATGAAGTCCACAAAAACTTTATTTATTTTTCTATCATATAGAAAAAATCGATAATTCATATTTCAACATTATGTTTCAAATATTTTGTTTGACGTCATTGCCTGTTTATCCAATTATTTTATAAATGAAAAAATATTTTTTAAAAGTTTCAAATTTTCATTAAACAATATGAGCTATCAAAAGACATAAATATTGAATTACTTTGATACCGAAAATAGAAATTATTGCTTTTTTATCTTTTTTTTTTTTTTTTTTGACTCTTTTAGTCAATTAAAGAGTAAATATTTGAAAAACAAAGCCGATAGAATGTAAGAAACAATTTCATCTAATTTGCTGAGTTAATGGCATCATCAGGAATTTTGGAAAAGGTCATATGTCAAAATTTGTGCATTGTGTCATCAGTCTTTTCACCAGATGAGTGTCGCATGATATTGACTAATTTTTGTTCACAAATTTTTGCGAAATTTTAAAACGACTAAATCGATTTTCTGTAACAGTTTGGTTAATTTTTATTATAACAGAATGGCTTACTTAATTTAAAATAACAATAGCGATTTAAGGAAGTATTCATTTTTTTTCTTTCTTTTTTCTTCCTGTCGTCTTCCAATGAAATTCATTGGAAAAATTATGGTATTTAGCAAACAAGAGAAGAAAAAAAGAAGCGTATCATTACTTTTTTGAGCGAATTTTATGTGACAGCGAAAGAAAAAGCGAAATATTTCAAAATAAATTCTTAAATAAACTTTCAGGATATTTTAACTATGGATGCTTTAGAAATTTTTCTTTTCTTATTAGGTTATTTTAAATACCAATTGGAATATTTGAATACTTCAAAAGAAAGTTTAAGCTGTTCTAAGTCCTTAAAATAATCATTGTCTTTTCCTTTTTTCTGTTTCCGACTTTTTTTTCTCTTTTTTTGATGACTATTTTGTTTTAAATATTTAGCAATTACATTCCAATTAACATTTTCGAAAGAATGATTTTAAATTTGAAAAGAGCTAAAAATACCAATTCTTTTGAATGTTGTCTGTGAAATGCTCACGATAATAGTGCGTTCTATTTTTCTGTTTTTACGACACTTAATTTTATTTCTTTTCAAAAATCAAAAATATTTTAGATTTTTAACTTGTATTTTCGATATTACTTTTAACTGCTTTTTATTTCATGGAATAAATATTAATCAACGACAATTTTCATGAATCTAAGAATATTGTCATGAATTGTCACGTAAAATTGTCATTTGATTGGAACAATTTGCTTAAATTTAAAATATACATAGAACGAATTTAATACGATAATAAATGATTCCTTAGACTTCTTATCATGCAGTTATCATCTATAGCAGAATTTATCAATTCAAAAAAAAAAAAAAAAAAAAACGAGAAAAAAAATAGAAATGTGTATTAGTTCGTTTTCCTTTTCCATTTTCGGTTATTTATCTGTACCACTTTTTCAGGCCAAAAATTATTTTTTCACAAATTTTATCACAACTTTTAAGGTCATGGAAGTGATAAAACATTTTGCATGCAATATTATCACTGATACACAGCTTTATGCAGTGTTTGATACCGCATGAGATGGAACGATTATGCATTACTTTCTTTCAGTCCTTATCATTTTTATACTTTTTAATGGTATAATTGCTCAAGATTTGAAATGGTATCAAAATTTTACTCAAAATTTTTTTAATTTCATTTTCAATTTCGATAATATTGTTTAGATATTTTTTTATCGAAAAATTACATATATATGTAAATATATATATATATATATATATGTATAAGAAAATGGTGCCATCAATTTAGATAAGAAATATTTCTATTTTGTATTAAATTTGATTTCAATTTTCAACAGATCTTATAATTTTGAAATAAAATTTTTAAATAAGATTTAGAAAAATTTTTTTGATGGAATATAATAAATTTATTTTAAAGGTATGAGAAAGTTTGTCGCGTGGAACGTGGATGTAGCTGTAAAGTATTTATAAATGAACCAAAATGCTGCTGTGTTGGACAATCGGTTACCGAAATACCGAAAAATTTAACCTATAATGTTCGCCGTCTGTTAGTTATTTTAGTTTTCATCAAATTGTCTTTTCTTTTTCACTTTCTCTTTTTTTTTTCCATTTTTAGAAATCAATGAAATCAAGATAAGAAAAACCGGAATGAGATGGGGAGAAGGGAGAGGGAAAATTGGGGAAGTCAACAAATTAGGTATGACTTGGGACACAATTTCAAAACTGATCCTTTATTTTAATTCGCATTCTTGAAAACATAAGAAAGAAAGAAAAAAGAGGAAAAAATAGGAATGAAATGATTCAGCAATTACAAGAAAGAAATTCTTGAGCGAAAATTGAAAATTTTATTCTTAAATTAAATTCTAAAATTCAAATCTCTTCCTTCAGGTTATTTTATAATGTAGGCATCAGTCATATACACGTGAATGCTTTCAGTGAATATGAACATTTGCAAGAAATGTTTGTTTTTTTTTTTTTTTTCTATTTTCCAATTTTTTTTTTCTCGTTCCACCTTGTCATATATATTTCAAAAAAAAAAAAAAAAAACATTTCGTTTTTTTTCACGACGAAAATAAAAATTTTTATTTTAAATTTAGAAAATCTAGTTTGTTTCCAAAGTATTCCAATATTAAAATATGTCAAAGGTTTTTTATTATAAAGTTCTTCAAATTAATGCATAAAATAGTACCATTTAAATTTATCAAAATATTTTTGCAGTGTAATCGAAGATTCGGATGCATTGGAATCAATTAACGCTGATGCATTTGGCAATCTATATAATCTTGGCAAACTGTTAGTTCAGGTTTCAATCTATTTCTTCTTAATCAATTCAAAGTGTCACAAAATGTCACACTATGATAAAAGATACAAATTATTGATTATTTTATTTCTTATTCTTTCAGATCTGTCAGTGGGTGTAAAAATCTTAAAGAAATTACCGGTATTTTACTCATTAATAACACAAGGATTCTAACATTGTAAATTTTTTGAACTTTCTAATTAATCCTTCTTTACGTAAATGTATATAAATGTAATATTTCTTTTAGTTATTTTATAATTTAAAAAAAAAATTTTTTTTCAATTAACTGTCAATATTTTCGCTTTATTAATTAGTGATTTCTACCTGAATGATCTATTGGGATTTATTTCCCAATAAAGAGAGAGAGAGAGAGATGAATGATAAGTGAAAATTTTTATCAAAACTGATAAATTCATTGTTTCCGGATGATGAATAACAATGGCTTGGTACGTATGCCAACATTGGAGATGACACCGAGACATCGATTAGCCATGGAAGTGATCGATTTTTCCCACAATCATATCGAATATCTCGGAGATGGTCAACTTCGAGCTGTTCATGCGAATAAAATTCGTCTGAGCAATAATGATTTGCGTGAAATTGGAAGTCATATATTTGCTAATTGTCGATTTTCATTATTGTAAGTTTTGCTCGAATTAAAGTTGAATTTATTGAAATTTCAAAATTGGATATATCAAAGTTGAATATTTTAAAAGTTTATTCATATATTATTTGCATAGTAGCAAGTTTTTTTTACGTGTAAATTTTTAAATACGTGCAATAATTCCTACTTATTTTATAGAGAATTGAATAATAATTTAGAACTAAAACGCCTTTCAATCGACACCTTTGCCGGAATATCATTCATCAAACGTCTGTAAGTACTTGAAAATTTATCGATGATAATCCCATTAGTGAGGAATACAGGATAAAGTCAGAAGAAGTCAAAGGAGAGATCACGAATTTTCGATCTTTCATGATTATCAACTGATATATGGTAGAAATAAAGGAATTGATTTCAGAGCTCAAGCATTTCGGATGATAAAATTATAAAAATTATGCGGTTTTTTTTGCAGTTATCTTTTTACACAAATCATGCATATGATATGTGGAACAGTTTAATGCTCCAGATGAAATCACTTCATTTTCTTCAGTGATCTTTCTCGTACCGGTATCACAGAACTTCCAACAAACGGCTTATCTCATTTAGAAAGCTTGAAATTGAAAGATACGGAAGAACTCAAAAAGTTGCCACCAATTTTGGCATTTACATCACTTAAAAAAGTTGAATTTACTTATCCATATCATTGTTGCTTATTCAAAGTAAGTATTTTATAATTTCCATGCTCTCATCCTTGTTTATATTTATTCATATGTTACAAATGTATTAACCGAATTATTTAATTTTTGCAAAAATTACATAACTTCTTGAAATATTATGAAATATTTCAAAGATTAGATAGATTAACGAGTAAATATTTTTTCGAAGGAAAAATAAGATAAGAAAATAATTCAATGCTTTTTAAAATTTTGCACGGAAATATTCTCTCAGAATTTTCTTCTGTATTTTCTTCATTCATTGGTTGAAATACCAAGAAGTATCAGAAAGAAAAAACTTTTCGGTTAAATTACAAAAATTGAAAAAATTCCCAAAATAGCACTTGAATTTGTTAGCTTTGCTTCCAGCAATAGATAAAAAATCTCGTATTATAATTTGATTAATTTGTAGTATGCTTCAAAAGAAATCAGCACAGCTGATGAAAAGTATACGAAGAATCTGGAAGAAATTCGAAATCGTGAATGTTCTGCTAAATCTACGTCAAAATTGAGCCGTCAACGACGACAATCTACAAGAAATGATCGTTCAATAGTGTTGCCGCAAGAATCACGTGAAAATGCGTTAGATTTTTCCGACTTATTGCAATGGTTCGATTCTGTCAATGATGGTAATATTACTATTGAGGTATATTATTTTCATATTATAAGAAAATATTACTAAATGATGACACATTGATCTTTTTTTCGATGAAAAATTCGATAAATTTTTTAAGTATATTTTTTACTAATTTTCTAAATTTCATTTTAATGCATATTTGCTTTTTACTAATTTACAGATAGATGACGAGGGAGAAGCATTGTTGGAGCCCGAATTTGAAGATGCCGATATTGGACTTCTGACGACATTCAATTGTACTTCGAATGCTGTCAGCGATTTCTTTGCTTCTATCGAATGCACTCCGATGCCAAATGCTCTGAATCCTTGCGAAGATGTCATTGGGTAAATTGAAGATATCATCTGATAAAACAGCATTTTATGATAACCCAAATCTTGCAAAATTAACTAAACCTATTGATAGCTAAATGCATCATTTAAATATCGGAAATGAGCGAAGTATCAATGTGATTTAATCGAAATATCAACGTGATATAAGTGAAATTTTTTGAAACTACATTCAGGTCAATAATATTACTTTTTACTTACAGATATGATTTTTTACGTTGGGCAATATGGTTTGTATGGATTTCGGCTATTGTTGGTAATATAGGTGTATGGATTGTGCTATGCCAAATGAGACAAAAAAGAATGCAAGTACATTATTTCTTCATGGCTAATTTATCAGCCGCTGATTTATTAACAGGTTAGCGAAGATATTTATCAGTTAAATGAAACGAGGGTAATATGATAAGAAATGTATTTATAAATTGAAAGAGTTAAGAATAAGATGGTGTTAAATGTAAAACTTGCTAATTAAAGAATTGAGTGTTCCAGTAATTTAGGCAAGTGCATGAGTGCATATCGCAGTAACAAATGCATATTTCAGATCAAAAGCCTGAACAGCTAAAGCCTAGGCAATTTATTCATAGTAAAGTTACAAAAGACTAAAATTGAATGAGCTAGTATGTTTATAATGATCTTATCAAATCCTCACTAATCAGATTCCTAGGATCCAAAATTTCATATTAACAAAATATCTATTGATAATCTGCTAATATGAAGTTTTGAATTCTAGGAATCCAAAGTGGAAGACAGAAAAATGAGTTGAAAAGAAAAGAAAAGATAGAAAAATGATCATTATTGTTATGATTAAGCGCAATATTGACTTGATTCGAAACCAAGACAAATATTATGATAGACAGAAACATTGGTTTATTTAATAAATACATTGTTTTGATTTAATCTTTGCATCAGTAATAATATAATCAGTTATAATACATCATGTTCACTTACAATATCAATATTTTTAGGTGTTTATCTTGGTGTATTGGCAATAGCAGATTATAAAACATCAAATGAATATTACAACTATGCAGTTGCTTGGCAAACCGGTATTGGTTGCAACATAGCCGGTTTCATTTCCGTTTTCAGCTCCGAAATCTCTATTATGTCGATGTTTCTGATTGCTTTTGATATGTGTTATAATGTCAGGTACAAATATGTAAATATTACTGTGATTTGATAGAAAAAGTGAAAAGCGAATATATTTGGTGATTGAAAAATTAAATGTATCGAAATATATCCTTTCATATTATTTCATTGTCGGGAAAAAATATTAAATTGTTTTCTATGCCAGGAATGCCATTTACGGAAAGCGTTTACGGATGAGAACTGCGATAATGATGATGATCGTGGCATATATTATAGCATTTACGATGGCATTATTACCACTTCTAGGTGCATCCACGTATACAAGTACCAGCGTATGTCTACCTCTTTCAATTGAGGATAATTTTGACCGGGTATTATATTCTTTCAGTATAATTTTTTCATTATTTGAATTTTAGATTTCAAAAATTCAAATTCCATTTATAAGATTTTAATCATAAAAATTAGTGTTAAGAATTTGAATTAAATTTTCCAAATAACTTTAGCTTTGTTAGTATAAGATTTCTAAAATTATGAAATAATAATTATGAATGGCTTTAATAGACTGTGAATTTAGTGCAATTGCAGATTTATGTAATTGCTAGTTTGCTGTTCAATTTGCTTGCATTTTTGGGTATGGCTATTAGCTATAGTATCATTGTAACTATGCTTTGTGATCCGGATCAACCAAAACGATCAGAAGATAAAGCGATCATCCTGAAAATGGCCACATTAATTGGTACTGAAATGCTTTGCTGGTTTCCGACTCTTTTCTTTGGTAAGTCTTGATAGTTAATCCATTCTTATTACTTTTTTTTTTTTTTAAATCAAAATCTCCTTATAATATAGACTTGTCTGTCTTTTAATATATTAGATATTCTCGTCCGAAAATTTTGATACTTAAATTTAGTGATATCGGCTGAACGTATAGCAATTAACAGACTAAATAATTAAATGATGTATTCCATGAAATCTTTGTTTTTCATTTAAATTTTTTACAGGTTTTACAGCAGCTTTAGGACATCCATTGATTAGTATCAGCGTGGCGAAGATATTTTTAGTCTTATTCTATCCGATTAATGCATTTACGAATCCATTTCTCTATGTATTCCTTACGAAAATTGCTCATATAAGACCATGTTTTACATCAATTTTGAGCAAAACAACAAATTCACGCAATGAATCAAAGTAAGTTCAATTATGAAAATTTTGCAAACTGGTCTGTTTACATGTTCTCATGTTTCATCTTCAGAGCATTTATAAATATAATCGAATCTTTCAAATTCTTATAAACTTTCGAACTATCATTCAGAAACTAACGACATTTTTTTGCATGTCCCATCATTATGATCCACATTTGCGAATGATGAGAAAAATGGACGATTCGAATATCGAGGTAAACTTCTTTGATTGGTCAATTTTAATATTTGATAAAAGAAAGCCAAAAAAATTTGTATTTCCATAAATTTTGTCCGAAATTTTGGATTTATGAAGTAGATTTCAATCTTAGCAAGATTACAAATGATAATAGTAAATATAGGAGGATTAAAAGAATTAAGAATTAATGGAATAAAACGTATATAAAATTACTATTCTGAAAAAATTTTTTTTCCGTATTCTAGAAAAATGGAACCTTCTGGAAAAGTCTGAGGGATTAAGAATTGGCAATCTGTAATTTGTTATGTTATTTCGGCCTAAACATAAAAGGTAAATTTTAATCTGCAAATTTCTAGAGAGATGTTCGACGACAGAGTTCATTATTGGATTTACGAAAAGTTTTCAAGGATTACAATGTATACAGGTACATATATTTTACTTTGACTATACTTATATTTCATTTGTTAATGACAAATGAAGACATGTAACATAATTGGACGAGAGCAGAAGTGAATTCGAGATTTGAAATTTATAACATTTATGCCATTTATTTTTTCGATGTTCTTTTACACGCAATAAATATGAATCCTGAAGTTTGCAAAAAAAAAAAAAAAAAAAAAAAAAAAAAAATTGAGAAATCGCTTTAAACGCATACCAACGTATGCATTTCTGCTGTCTTCTAAAATAAACTTAGATTTAGATCATTACCTTCGTCAACGTTCAAAAAGGAAGTGGCGACACATGATATAAGTACACCGTCTGAAAAACGACCACTAATCTCCACGGAACGACTACGAGTTTCAGCAGTACCAAGGATGAGTGATATTTCAGAACATGCTATATCAGAAAATAATGTCACCGAAGAATCTTTGTCCCATACATCATCAGTTTTTTCACAGGTAATAATTAGTCTATTTGAATTA
Organism: Onchocerca lupi; assembly: GCA_028564675.1. Classification (NCBI taxonomy): domain Eukaryota; kingdom Metazoa; phylum Nematoda; class Chromadorea; order Rhabditida; family Onchocercidae; genus Onchocerca; species Onchocerca lupi. Next base: position 6,401 of record JAOVVO010000681.1, on the reverse strand, counting down.
AGATGACAAAAAATATCAAATAATTCATAAAAAGTTCCAGAATTTTCATGTTCAAAATTCAATGAAATTTGAAGTGAGAAATGCAGAATCTTCTTTCCTGAAGAAAAAAGCAGAATCGTCTTTTTCTGAAGCTACAGATATTTCAAGAATCTTTTGTGAAATTCTATTTTCAGCAGCCATTGCCAATTGAAAAACAAAATTATGTAATATTGCCAAAACAGCCACAGAATCGACGATTGAGTGTTCGAAGTACCGGTAAAGATAGTGGCCGTGGTAGTTTAACACCACCAATTTCATCCCATCGTTTTCAGTGTTTCCAGAATGAATCTATCTCTTAATTCTTTATTTTTCAAAAAAAAAAAAAAAAAAACACGTATCATATCGTTCTGATTAATTGTTTTTTTATTTCTGAATTATTAATTTCTCTAGAAATTCATTTTCGAAAAAAAAGAAGCCGAAAATACTAGTTCAAAAAGAATTTAATCAACTAAATACATTAAAAATATTGTCAAAATATAGTAGATTTTTACTTTGAATATTTGACACCTAAATATGTTTTCTTTTTTAGTATGATATATTCATTCCCGATCCCCGATCTCTTAGAAATCCTTCCAAGTACCGACGAAAGGATTGAATAATCCTTGATTTGTTATTCTTTCATTTTTTTTTCTTTTTTTTATCTATGCAAATAAAAATGTAAATGCTCCTTGTTCATCTCCGCAAAACTCCGGAAGTTCTGAACCGATTGCTTTCAAATTTTGATACAACCTTGCATTCGAATAGGCGGTGTTTTTACATGAACATACTTTTTTCTCACTTCTCACGTGCGTGACAACTAAAAGTAAATGAGGAGGCGAGGTTTATTGACTCCGCCTTCCTTTTTTTCTCTCTTCTTCCTCCCATCTCTCTCTCTCTCTCCATCTTTTCCCGAGTAAAACATACGGTTAGAATAAGACGTATAGAACTAATATAAACGTGAACGAATGACATGGATAGAATAAGGTTAGAACAGAAAAGAAAAAAAAAAACTGCTGTGAACCAAATGCTCCAACATTTATCAACAATTATTGTTATTATTTATTATTACTCATTATTATTTGTTTTGTTCCTAAGTCATTTCTTTTCTTTATAACCCTTAACTACTAAGGTCAATGCCGATCATCGTTGCGCGCCAACAAAGACCCCCTTTTCTCTCATTTTATATAGGGATGTTAGCGGGAGCAGTTTAATGCTCTCAGGTTTTTTTCCCTTTATATCGTTTTCTCCTTTTATACGTTATTAAATTTACCATTAGATTTGTTTTTTTGATATTATTGATTTTTAATTGTTGCATAATAAATAATAATAGATAATAAATAATGACAAATGATAATAAGTAACAAAAAATAATGACAAATGATAATAAATAATGATAATAAATACTAAAAAATAATAAATAATTAGTCATTCCTTCCTAACCCTTAAGTAGGGTCGATGTCGATCACCCTCACGCGTCAACAAAGGCTCCCTTCTCTATCATTTTATACAGGGGTGTCAACGGAAGCGGTTTAATGCTCCGACTCGGGTTTTTTTTTTCCTTCATATCGTTTTCTTCTTTTTTTCGCTAATAAATTTATCATTAGATCTGTTTTGTTGATATTAATGATTTGTAATTATTACGTAATAAGTAATAATAAATAATAGCAACGCATGTATAAAAACATGCGCGTATTCGAATGCAATGTTGTGTCAGGGTTTCAAAGCAATAGGTAAAGACTTTCCGATATCTAAGATTTTGAATTAATATAGATAAGACACGTGTTTACGAACTTTCGGAGGTTCAAGATTTTTGAGCAAACGAATATTGACATTTTTATTTGTATAGATTAGCTGGAGCCGGACACGCGAAGCGTGGCCGGTCTCCATAAACCAGCTGGATTGGCCAAACTCCGCGTGCTGGGTCCAGCTAATTTTTTATAATTTTGGTGATTTTTTTTAATGTTATTTTTCTATGTATTAAATGCTTCTGCTGATTATAATATACTTTGATTAATCGGTTTAACAGATAATTAATTCTTTGTTGATTAATCAATTTGGTAATCGATGATTACTTAAAATAAAAATTATATCATTTGATCAAATTTAGAACAGCAAATAATTTAACTGAAGCAAAAATAACAAAAAAAAAGAAAGAAAAGGCATCGTTTAATAAATTTCCATTGATTCTTTTAGTCATTTCTTTGTAGTATTAATTCAGCAGCCAATGTAAGATTGCTGAAATAACCATTCAATTGGTGATAATAGATTATTACGATTTTGACAAACAGAGTCTCTATGTTTAATTTTTTTTTATTGATGATTCATCGATCTATTCTTTTTTTGCACTGAACAGTCAAATTAGGTAAGTACTGATCTATTCAAAGGATAGAAAGGATTATTTTCATAGTTGCACGTGACTTAAATTTTGATAATTTTTAGCGCAACTTAATATCTAAGCATCATTCATTTTCATTTATGAGATGTATGAATTTCAAAATATAAAGAAAAAGTATGACTCTTAACATGACACGTAAGGAAATCCTGGTCATATGTCAGAGCTACGTGAAAACTAAGAAGAAAACTGCGTGGATTCTGCGCTTTTCTCACCATGAGGGAAACGAAAATGATTTAACGACCATGTTGGGCCGTGTTAATACTATGCACTGTCGCCAACGTGATTTGAATGTAGTTTGATTGATGTGTTAATTGGTTCGTTTGAGATTCTTAAATGGCTAAATGATGTTCTGGTCAGGTCAGAGGGGAAATATAATATTTGTATTGGAGTAAACAATACTTTGGCTTCTTTCGATATTTTGAGTATCGAAACGTTACTTAGCTTCATTCTCTCTCGTCCTGATCACTCGTCGAGATTAAAATTTGAATTGTGAGAAGGGACAAGTGGATTGAATAAGAATTATTGCAGGTATTAGATTTTATTTGAAAAATGGTATTAGCTGACTTAGGTCGGAAAATTCGTAATGCAATTAGTAAACTTGGACAAGCAACGATCATTAACGAAGATGAACTCAACGCAATGCTTAAAGAAGTTTGTGCGGCACTGCTTGAAGCTGATGTCAATGTACGACTTGTTAAACAGTTAAAAGATAATGTCAAGTAAGTGCCTAACGATAATTTTTGAAGTTTTGAGAATATGTATTTCGTTTCAACTAAAGAGGGCAATCCGGGAGATCTCAAAATGGTCATTCCAGTTCAAGCTGCAAACTTTCGCACTTTAAATATCAAAACTTGCGGCTTTCTCGAGAGAAAAATATACTTTATCATCAAGGACCGTAAATAAGTTTAAATCTGATAGTCACAAAGGTTTGGTGCTTTGAAAAGTTATTTAGTTTTTATAAATCAGAAGTATGATTTCAAAAGATTAATGAAGTCACTGTTGTCATTTTTTGATATTTTTCCTATTTCTTTTTTTTTCTAGGAAGACTTTAGATTTCGATGAAATGGCAGGTGGTGTTAACAAAAGACGACTGATTCAGCGTTGTGTTTTCACCGAACTAATGAAATTAGTCGATCCAGGAGTGAAACCTTTTCAACCTGCAAAAGGGAAACCTAATATTTTCATGTTTGTTGGCCTGCAAGGATCCGGTAAAACAACTACTTGTACCAAGGTTTATTTTTATTTTGGAAAAGGGATTTTTTCTTTTTTGTTTCTGTGACTGACACGTTGTATCTTAAAGACCGATCTTATTTGTTTTTAAGGTTTCATTTGTTTTTCATCCTAATTTATATTGTTTTGGAAAATTTATTTTTAGTTAGCATATTATTATCAAAAAAAAGGTTGGAAAACTTGTTTAATTTGTGCTGATACTTTCCGTGCTGGTGCATTTGATCAGCTGAAGCAAAATGCTACAAAAGCGAGGATACCATTTTATGGAAGGTAATCTTTTTATTATTTTCAATGATCTTATCTTTTACATTTAACAGCAGATTCTCGAATGAATTGAGACCATTAACCATGTGGGATCAAGGTGTACCCGGCTAAATCATCAGGCCATAACTGATAACTTCTTAGCTTACTTGAAATTTTGTTGTTAAAATGTGTTGTCTGACATAATTGTAAATTAGAACTTCTATATAGTTTATTTCTTTTTTAAAATTATATTGAATTAATTCAGTCTTTTAGTTATACCGAAATGGATCCAGTTACTATAGCTGCAAATGGTGTCGACAAATTCAAAGAAGATGGATTCGAAATTATTATTGTGGATACTTCAGGTCGACATAAACAAGAAGCTTCACTTTTCGAAGAAATGTTGCAAGTGTCGAATGCAGTGGTAAATTTTTTTTAATAGTGTTGTTAAGATCAAATTTAACGACATCAAAATCAAGTATTTATCGTGTTTGCCTTCTGTTAGGAAGATAGTGAGCGCATCTGATCAAGACGAGAAAGTCGAGTCGAGACAGATAACATCATGAATATGGCACTGAAAATACGAGTAGTCCCACTGAATTTAGATATCATATTTAGTTTATGCTATACTTTTACTTCCTCAGTAAAAAACTTTTTTGGCAGATGTAGTCCAGAAAAGAATTTAGTATCAGTGCACAGTTTCTAACTGGTGCTATGAATATTTCGAATTCGGTTGAATTCAAATGGTAGTTTTACCATAACATTTTTTTATTTCAGAATCCAAACAATGTAGTTTTCGTTATGGACGCTTCAATTGGGCAAGCTTGTGAAGCACAGGCTCGTGCTTTCAGTGAAACTGTTGATGTTGGCTCGGTGATAATTACTAAATTAGATAGTCATGCCAAGGGTGGTGGAGCTCTTTCAGCGTAAGTTTATATGAAATCTCAAAGTTTTCTAAAATAAAGCTTCAAGTTTTTTTATTCCTGGTAATTCTTTCGGCAGAAATCTTTTTATTTTTATCACAGTGTAGCTGCAACACATTCACCTGTGATATTCATTGGCACTGGCGAACATATTGACGATTTTGAACCATTTGAAGTGAAGCCGTTCGTACAGAAATTATTAGGTATGGGAGATATCGAAGGTCTTGTGAAAAAAGTCAATGAAATTGGTATCGAGGATAATGAAGAACTCATCAAAAGGTTGAAACACGGTATGTTTAATATTTCCTTTTTAGATAGGAAACTATTTTTAGTTAAATTTCTGATAATGCATTTCTTACGTTATGAATATGGCGATTTAATTGAAAACAATAGTCCAGGACTGACGTTCATGGTTTCTAAGCTTGACTACGATTTCGTTTGTGTATGCAAAGTCTGTACGACTTTAATATTCATCTTCAAGTCTTAGTATTCAGATCTGATTCTGATCTAATTAGAATGACTCTTTGGATTTATAGTGTTATTTTAAGATGTTATCTTCCATCTTCTACACATGAGTTATTCTTTTATTTCTGAATGAGATGGACAAAATTTTTGACAAATTTATTTCAGGCATGTTCACACTACGTGATATGTATGAGCAGTTTCAAAATATCATGAAAATGGGTCCATTTAATCAAATTATGGTCTGTATTTATTCTTTGATGAGATTTAAAGATTTTTGAATTATAAATTGTAGTTCGCAAAGTTCCCAACGAATTTTTTATTAATTCTCAGAGTATGATCCCTGGATTTGGACCAGATTTTATGTCTAAAGGTAACGAACAAGAATCGCAGTCCAGGCTCAAGAAACTCATGACTATTATGGATAGCATGTCTGATGCAGGTAGTTTTCATCAAGATGAACTTAATCCAGTTCTTATTAGCGCATTAAATTCTTTTGAATTGGATTGAATTTGATTTAAAAAAATGAAGACGTTATGCAACTTATCGTTCAGGTAAAAGAGGGAATGAAGGATAAAGAGAAGATAAAGTCAATGAATTGTTTTCACTCATCATTGATTACTGAGATTGGACTTACATTTTTACCTTTGCACTGAAATTACGAGTTTTCTTCTAGAGCTGGACCATCCAAAAGCGAATGATTTATTCTCAAAAGAGCCTGGTCGAATTCAACGTGTAGCACGTGGAAGTGGAACAGCAACTAGCGAAGTAAAGGAATTACTGACGCAATATAAAAAATTTGCTGATATGGTGAAAAAGATGGGTAGCATGAAAGGCCTCTTCAAGGTAGTTTCTCAAACCGTTTTTATTTGATGACTAACTGTTTTCAGTGATAAGTGTTGAATGGGAAATGTGTCATCTGTTGTTGTTTGAATACTTATAAATATAGTGAATATATGTAATTTAGGTTGCCAAGGACCTATTCAAATAATTACATAAAATCCCACAGGTCTTGAATGTCTGTTTGATTTATTGTTTACTTGAGTTCTTAAGATTTTTCTCTGTGCTTCTTATCCATCATAATGACATAATACAATAAACCTGTAATATAAGTCTGTAACATTATATAT
>JAOVVO010000680.1:0-44149 GCA_028564675.1 Onchocerca lupi | reverse complement strand
AAATCTGAAACTCTACTAACACCGGCCATGTTAAGTTTCATAGCACAATGTCTCAAACCAATAAGTTTCAAAAATTCGTCCAATGAAAGTTGTGTTGCTGATACTGCCGGATCAACCGAACGTGGAACTGTACCAAATGTTGAGAATCCAACACTAAAAATATTTACTGCTTATCGATTTCTATTTGAATAAATACTTTAAAAAAGTTGGGAATCAAAAACAAAATGAAGGAAATTCGGGCTGCAATCAAATCATCTCAGATTATTGCAGATTAAGAAACAATAAAAGTGGTACAATTTCTGTAATTATATCATATATTTTAAGTTTTATCATAAATTATTATTATACTCACTTTGCCGTCTTCGGATTATCCAAACAAATGCCAACACCAGAGCAGAAACAGAAAAAGATATTTCAATAAATTTATGAGCAATTAGTAAAGGAAAATACAACTCAAAAACTTACAAAAACATACATTAAGGTTTACATCAAGCATTCATCGAATTTCATCTTTTATTTGAAGTTATAAAATAGCTACATTCTTTTTGCCTCTTACAGAAATAACAAATTTCAGTGATATTTAATTCTCATCTTTCATTTGCCAGCAAAAAATCGTTGATTCATGTGAATATGTTGATTCGATAACCATGCCCATGTGTTATATTTAAATATTGTAAACAACTCCACCATAAAAGGATATATTATATGCCATAACATATTTTCTGAGCCCATGCAACTTCAACTTGATTTTCTTCTGTGATTCTTCTACCGTCATCATTTTTGATCATTTATACATTATTTTATCATTCATTTAACATCCCTACTACTATATTTGTATTTTTAATACTGATTTATCGCTCATATTAGACCATCAATAAAACTTTGCTGTAAAAAAAATTTTCTTTTTTTTTTGTTTCGCAACAGCTACGACTAATTTAGAAATCGAATGTATATATATTATTCTGCCAATATTTTCGCATTTTCTTTTTTCACCTCTGCCTTCTCAAAAATGTGTTCAAATTATCACTGTTGTCGGTTGCTAGGCATATTTGACATTTTTTTTTTCCCCCTTAAATCGTTTATTGGTCGGTAGATTTAGAGACAGAGAGAAGCCTTCATAATATTTCAAATCCATTAATCGGATTTCTTTCTTCTTCGTCATTTCAAACTGGATAGACTCCCCACTCCGGGTCTTGCTACATTAGATCAAAATCGTTTTATCAGGCGCGTAAAATCTATTTCCGTATATTCTCTGGCCTGAAATTATAAAAGATTTATTCAAATTAAAATGCCATAACTAATATCAATTACAAGATTGAAAAAAAAAAAAAAATTCTTTTATAAGAATGAATAAAATTTGATCTATCAGCCATTCAATAAGAAAGAAAATCTTTCTATTTTATTATTATTGTTTTGCTATCGATTTATGTGTAATCGAAATGTTTGTAGTATTAGTCTTAGTGAAATTTTGCCTGAAAACAGTTATAATTAACCTAAATTTTCAAGAATATTAATTCTTTGATAATATCAGCCGCAAATCTCCGAATGCATTAAACATAACAGTTTCATGATTATGATATGAGTAATTTTTTTTAAATTTGCCTGTCTCCATCTGTATTGTCAGTAGATCGGTCGAATGATATTCATGTGAACAGAATATTTTACTAAAATCATAAATTCAATCGAAATATCCAAAATTTTCTTAAAACAATGAGAGTAAATTGGTTGAAAGAATATTCTTGATGGAATTCTGGGCTTGCCCTAAGCAGGATTTATCGAGGGGAAATCACTGCTTTGTTGTAAAAAAAAAAAAAAAAAAAAAAAAAATGGGCCATTTAGGCAGAAATTCGACTCAGATATGCATTTCAGCTTCATCATCGTTCCACTAAACCTTTTTTTTTTCAAATGAAAAATTTGTTTTATGATAAATTATTTCATCTTAGAATGTGAATAAAATAGCCAAGAAGGGAACATAATGGGTCTATCCTATTCGCTCTTGGCTTTTTTTTAGTCAACTACTAGAATGCTCACTCCATCACTCTCAATCATTGTTAAATGTTGCTAAGAATATTTATCCTGCAATTTATCTAAACAATTGAAATCTTGGCCTTTTCTACTCTCTCACTATTTTCTTCGCTTTAATGCTAATAATATTCTCGTCTCGACTTGCGAATAATTCGTTTTACAAACGATTTCTCCCAATGACTTTTACTTACCATAAGAAATTCTTCAGATCTATTTGCTTTTAAAACTCATATTTATGCAAATTTCTATCTCTCAAGATAGGAAATTATGACTTATTAGATGTTTGGTTTCTGGAACTTCAGTGAGCGCATTTTATAACTAGAATTGACATTTTTTGCGAGAATCTGTAGAAAGCACAGTTTTATAAGCCAAAGATTATGTAGCTTTCCAGCTGATTACCAGTCCAGAGTTCAAGCAATTTGTAAAATAATTCTTTCATTTGCTTCCCTAATTGTTGTAGCTATCATCGTTGCTATCACTGATGCTATGCTTATTATCATATCCATCATTATCATTCAAAACAATTGCCAAAAATGTCATTGATTGCTTTTTTATGATAAAAATCATTGATTTGAACTTTTTTTTTCCATTAACGGGAAAACTGTTAAATGAAGTGTTAAACATGTTTAACTAAAACATTTGCTTAGTTTCATAACTGCTTTTAGAAGGTGTATAATTCATGAAAATATTGCAACATATTATTGCTACAAATTTGAAATGGATGCGAGCTCATTCGCAAATGGTATGATGCGAATTCATTCGCAAATGATATGTGATATTTACATTAAATTATGCACAAACAAGCCAGGCATAGAAAAATGTATCAACATTGCATGTAAGATTAAATGATAGAAAATATAGGCTATGTGAACAAAATTTTAAGGAAGTCAAATAAGAGCCCAAAAGCCCAGAAAAACCTCAACAGTTTTATCAAACTTGATAGTGTGACATGAAATTTGATAATTTGGGAGAATATATCCGAATTTCACCGAAAAAATGATTAAATGATGACTCTTTATATATATGCTCATCGTAATACCTCCATACTTTTCTAGTAGATTTTAGCGGGCATGGTAGATATTTAAGCCCATGAAAAAAGACTGATAAACCTGATAAGCGTATAAAAGATTGATAAGTGTATTTACTTAAAACTACAAAGTTGAAAACTTTTATGACAGTGATTAATTGCTAATTAATTTTGCAGCTTCGTGCTACAGCTGCACATTTCGGTATCATCAGTGGTGCAATAACCTATGTTTGCATTGGTGCAGCTTTGTTTCTGTATCTTGAACGACCTACCGAAATTATGTCACGTCAATATCATCTTATCACTTACGAAAAAATTAAATTAGTGAGTAAATTTGAAGAAATTCTCAAAATTGAAAAAGAAAAAAAAATTGTCTTACAATCTGTAATCGTTATTTCATAAAGTCATTTGCAAAAAAAGTGAAATTTTTCGAATATTTAATACCATTGGAATAAACAGACACGACTTTAAAATTATTTAAAACTTGAAAATTTTTTCACTTTTGCAAGAGCTCAGAATATTTCCAAGATTATGGAAAATTAAGTTGCAGAAGTTCCTACGAGCAGTGGCAGCAGATAATTTGACCGAAAATGATTTATATATTCTAAGTACCGACTATATTGAGGAATTATTTGATTTCTACAAAGATTCTCAGGTGATACTGAATTTATTTATATGTTTGAAATTTGAATTCAAAAAGATTTTTGTAAATTTCACTATGCATGTTCAATTTTTTCATTTATTTGATTGAATATCTTGTGGTAATAAGCAACAAAAAGTAACCAAATGTATGGTATCGCATTTGGAATACAATTTCAAAGTTAGAATTTAATAATTTTTAAATTTAGATCAAATAACACAGATATTATTACCTGCCAATTATATTTCAATAAATAACTATATCTAAGCCTTCATTAACATTCTAGAATAGAAAAAAATTATTAAATTAGTATGATTCATTGCATGAAATGGTTTCATGGAAGTGAACCCTCTTTTGTGGTTTCATGAAAAAGTTTTTTTTCGTAAGAAAAGTTTTTTTTATGTTTAGCTTAAAATTGTATAGATATGCTAGGAATGATGGTTCGAGAAATAAATAATTATATTTAGCTATTTAATTGCATCTTGAGCAATATTGAGATTATAACAATAGTTTATGAAAAATCTCGATTATATTGTTTTCCCAATATTTACTTTTTTTTTTTTTCGTTAAAACTAAAGAAATCTATCTTTATTATTCATTGTAATTTTTTTGGAGCGGTAAAAAAGGAACCTGTTGAATGGTTGATGCATAAATTATCGATTGCATTCTCAATTCTTTTTGAAAAATGAAATCTTTCTGACTAGATAATGATTTTTTTTTTATGATTTGGAAGTCTAAAAATCATCAGAAATTGTCGCATTAATTACTTTGTCATCCGTCATTCACTTTTTCATATCATTCAAGCTTGTTTTCAAGATTAAAAATTTCAAAACTTAATGTAAAACAAAAAAGGTAATACAACAAAGTCAGCAATATTACAATATTTCAGTTAGTATAAATATTTAATATTTTATAGTATTTAAAAATAATAAAGGCTTACTTAGAATAAATTTCAGTGCGATAGATTATTGTAGAAGATTTTCAAATATTACTTATCTTTTTGTTGAAGCGAATAATTTACTGATTAACAATAGGCTTTAGGAATTATTCGAAAACTTATAATTAATTAATAAATTATTTGTAATTATATAATAATAGAAGTAAAATATATCAATACGTTATAAACAGTTTGGGATTTTGTATGATTTGTTAATTTTAGGCTGCTCGAACATTTGAAGCACATTATTTAAATAATGGAATGCAGGATGATCAATGGACCATAACTTCAGCGATACTTTTTACTGCCACTACAGTCATTCCTGTTGGTATGAATAATATCCCTTGTGTGAAAAAATTACAAAATTTAAAAATCAAAAAAGTTAATATTAACTTTTAATAGTGAAATATTTAATCTTCATTTGAACTTAATTGCTAAAAACTCAAAAATTAACTCTAATCAATAATGTCATAATCAAATCATCGATAGCTATCAAATGCAGATCATTGAATTATTGTATATTAGCAGATATCAAGCATTTCTTAATTTAACTCAAAAAATTTTAGGTTATGGTTTTATCACACCAATTACTAAAATAGGACGATTTATTGTTATAATTTATGTTCTTATCGGCGCTCCATTGGTACTTATTACAATAACCGATATTGGAAAATTCGTTAGCTTATATTTTCTGCGTTTCTTTCCCGAAGTATCTTTTATATATATATATATATTAATCAATTCAATTATAGTATTTGATTATTTGATTAGCATGATAGTATTTAAATTTGATTAGCAAATTAATATACATACTATTTACAAACTTATAGTCAGACAAAATTAATCGTAATAAATATGCTATTTCTTTGTTTTTTTTTTTTTTTTTTAATTAATCTTTCCGTGTTATGAAGAAACAAATATTGAGTAATTGCTTTATCATTCATGCTTTCAAGTTGAAAAAAGTTTGTAAAATATGTGATTTCAAAAATTTATAAAAGCGAAAATGTTGCAGTCAATAGCTGGTTTGTGTTTCCTTGGATTTTTAGTAGCTTATTTATTTATTGGTGCCCTATTATTCGCGATAATTGCCGGGATTACTTATCTTGAAGCTGTATACTTTTCCATCACATCCGTTTTTACAATCGGTTATGGTGACTCTCAAGCAAGTTTTTCATCTTTTCCACTAATTCCCTCTTGAAATCTAAATTAATCATTAACAACTTTATCCCATGTTTTTAAAATTTATATTACAATTTTATGCAAAATTAATTTGCAACAAAAGCAAATAATAACTTCAATTGATGTGAAGATTATTTCTTTATCATAGTCTTTATTGAGATAAAGAATCTGATAAGAAAAAGATTTTGATTCTATGTTAATTTCTCTGCCAAAAAACTTTACTATTTTTATTAGCGAAGAGAAATCAATTCTGTTAGAATTAGTTTTATTAGAGAACAAAATCTATTAAAGAGAGCAGAAAAAGAAGAATAATTTCACTAGAGGAAAGGGATTTTCTTATTTCTCAGGAATGCAATTTAAAGTTTTCTTAGTTTCTTCTATCTTTCCATTTCAAATATCAAATGATTTTTTTGCGATTGTCAACGACTTTGAGGGCATAAAATCACTGAGCTTTATTAGTGAAATGAAAAATTTGATAATTCGCTACTTTTCTGGAAAATCTCCAATATTTTTTCTCATTTCATCGTCGAACAAGTTCATCGCTTTTTTAATTGACTATGATCTTTTTCTCGCTTCTCATGCAAATTGAAAATCCGAAAATTCATTGAGAGATGACAATCCAATTGTTATAACATTTCACATTCCATCATTATTGTGCATAGTAGTAGAACTGCATGTTCAATAAAATAAGCTGAGATTTCATTAGCTTAGCTAATATTCTTCGTAAGAAATACTTGGAAAAGTAATTTCTTCGCAATTTATAAATTTTTATGAACAGATTATCAGATTTTTTCATTCATAACAATTGCCTAAGAAATATTTGTGTTCAAGTAATCTGGTGAATTTAGATTTTTTCGCTATACAATTCGTTCTTGAGATTATTCTCGAGCAAAGAATGACAAAACGCTCAAGAATGCTTAATTTCTTTCACTTTACTAATTTCCTTATTTCTTCCACAAAATATCGATTGTAATAGATCCAAGAAAATAATTTTTTTTGCATGATTCTTGAGTTGATAATTTCTATAGCAAAAAAATTTGAGTAATAGAAAAATCGGATATCGAATATGGTATTAAAAAAGAAATGTAATTTTAAGTGCTTTGACTAACATAGTGAATCGAAGATACGATTAGAATCCTAGTTTTTATGAATGATGCAAATTTTTTTTAGTAAAAATCTTGTTGATAAATCTTTTAATTAACTATTTTCCTATCAAATTCTTTGCAGATAAAATTCCTTAGCTTATATTATCATTTGTTAATTTTTACGAAAATTATATTTAAATTGCAATTTCAATATGAAGAAAGAATAGAATTGGAATAAAAAAAAAACAAGTTTTTTTATAAAATTTAATTCAGCCTCCTGTTCCTATACCGTATCTCATTTTATACATTATCATTGGTGTAATACTGTTAACAATAACGATAGAAGTATTAGCTGCTGGAGCAATCAATCATATTCATTATATGGGTCGTCATGTTTCGAGAGCCAAAAAATTCACTCAAAAATTTTATCAGGTTTTATTTTCAGTTTTTTAAATTCCAAGAAATTGTACGAGAAATTTGCTAAAAGATTTTTTTTCTTTTTTTTTCCGTGGTGCAAAAATTTTATAAAATGCGCCAAGCATTTTTATAAAATTATTTTTTTTTTGTCTGCAAAAAAAACAAATAATGAAAATAAATATAATTATTAAGATAGATTAATCATACTGAAACGGAAAATGAAAATTTAATACTTCAAAAATTTTTGTTAGATGATAATTGATATAAATGAAAAAAATATAATCAAGCCTTTAAATTTTTCAAAGAATTTTCTTTGTTTTTTTTTTTGCTTCAAAATTTGAATTCAATTGAAGAAACCTTTCAAATGTTGACTTATTTTTAAAATTGCAACATTTCAGATGGCACGAACAGTGGATTTACGCCGTGATTTAAATATTGGTTTAACGCAAATCGAATCACTTGTTCATTTAAGTTTAATATTTGGTATGGTGAAAACAGATCCAAGCAATGAGGAGACAATTCTTAAATCGTGTAACATCAATGTACCTTTTACACCAGCAAATGATGATTTCAGATTTGTTGATGATGATGTGACGGAGAGATTTTTTCATGCAATTGCAGAACAAGTTAGACGAGAAAATCTCTTATGATAAATTTCTTACATTTCATTGCATACGAAAGAAACGAAAAATCGTTGTAGCAATAATTAATTTACCATATTGCTTGTTGATGAATTAGCATAAGTAACTCATGAGATTGGCTATTAATGATGTTGCATAAATTTAATTTCTCCATAAGCACAAAATAGATTTATTCATTTGCTTTCACAACTCTTGCTTTATACATATTGCAATTATCAGTATTGATGAATAAAATAGTTTCGAAAATTTTCGGGCTTTCATTGTCATATCGATTTCATAGAAGAATCGTTTTCAACAAATTTTATTTACACTCAATCTCATAAACGGAAGCAATTGTTGTCGTATGTGACAGTGATTTATAACATCTAAGCATGAGGTTTCTCGAATCAATTTTATGAGTAAAAGAGCACAACAATACATTTTACTTTTGCGAAAATTTGGCCTATTACTATGTCAGAGGTAAATCAAAATTAAATGAATATTTCAAAAGCAATTAAAATAATTCAAAATTCAATCACAATATTTATTGATTTGTGTAACCGAAAAAAGCAATTTGTTACAGATAGAATCGCATTATGCATTTTTAAAAGAAAATCAAAATCCTTGCATGCCATGATAATAGCTTATTTGCTTGCATTCAATTAATTTATAAATTTCATGGTATGCTTTACTTTTTGTAATGAATTTCAGGCTAAACTTATAGATTAAACATTGATCAATTTTAAATTATCCAAATGGAATTAATTTCATCGATCAATTAACAATCATTAAATTCATTTTTCAGCATATCACTCGAACATATTTCACTGCTTTATCATTCAACAAGTGTAATTTAAATAATTTCAATCATTCAAATCATCATTTCAACTAATTTCCCATAAAATCTTGAATTTTTTAATAGCATTGCTTCACAAATTCAGATGGAAAATTCTTCCTCATAATCCTAAAATGATTGAAAACGATGAATAAAAAGTGTAAGAGAAAGATTTTATTGATTTCACAAACTAAGAATATGCAAATTGAGATGAGTGATCAGAAATCTATTGATCCTTAAATATTCGATTTATTATCTCTCTCAAAAAAAAAAAAAAATTTTTTTCTTGAATATTTTTTTGTAAAACAGATAACTTTTGATTTTGTCATGGACAATGTCATAGTTTATAATATTTGCATGAATACTAGAACTGCAATTCACACTGTGTCAATTAGATTTAAAATGACAGCATGAAAATTATTTATTATATGTCACCTTGTAATGATAGATTCATCATTCTTGAAAAGATCATGAATAAGAGAAAATTATACTACAATAGTATATGTTGAAATATTGATTAACATAACAAATGTCATGATCAAAAAAATCAATCAATTAAATGGTAAACCGTATCATCAGATCTAATTTTCACAAAAAATAAATATTTTAATCACTAAACAATATATTCAACACAATATCAATTTGCATTATCAATTTTTTCCCATTCTATCTTGCCGCATCATATCAAAAATTTTTCTGGAAATACATTCAATTTCCTAAAAGTTACATTTATATTATTCTATTCTTCTTTATTCAATATTATATTCAATATTTTTAATATATTATATAATAGTAACAAATCTTTTAGTTGGCACTTTCATGTTTTTGATTTTTTTTAAGCAAGCAAAATTTTGAAGAAGTTGATCATTTGAAAATGCACATCCTGAAATCTAATTTTCAATTTTTGAATTTTTGAAAGTAAAATTGGATTGAACTAAATTTCTAGATTAATGCATTGCTCAGTTCACTCTTACAAAAAAGTAGAATACGATAATTATTGTTATTAACAGAATCCGATAATTATGATTATGTTATTATTGCTATTGTCACCATTTTGATTGATTTTTTTTTTTTTTGCTTTTTTTTTAGTTTCCTTCTTTTTTATACTTTCCTCAACCTTCACTTGTGAATCGATTTTTCATTTTAAGAATTAATCATTAATGGTGGAATAGAATTGACCAATTTTTTTAACAATGTATGTTTTTTTGTGAAACCAAACTTTGCGACGATATTCATTGACAGTATGATGAGAAACCAATTTCGCTTTTTTTTTTTTTTTGCTCTCAAAATTATGATCTTATCTACATTTGGTAATAACATCAAGATTTTTTTGATGAAGAAAATTTCTGAGCAACTTATCAATTAATCATCAATTAAGCCAAGATGATTTCATTTCTACATTTATTGATATCGTACAATTTAATTTATCGAACGAAAAAAATCGAAAATTTCAACTCTCAAATTAATTTCCAAATCATTTTAAATTTTCATTCGAGATATTTCCGTTTTTTTCTTTTTTTTTATTTTATTTTTTCGTTGATTATTTAAAATTTTTCATTTTTTATCGAAAAGATTTATTCTTTTTGGAATTGTGAAATTATCTCTTAAAATAAGCGACAATGCAGAAAATTGGTAAATTTGATTAAACTAAATTACTAATTCTATCATAATAGTAGAGTTTATAAGAAGAAAAAAATATAAGAACAAGATAAGTGAGGAATAAAATGATAAATCATCATCATGAAAAGAAAAATTATCAGCTGTTTTTAAGATCATCCGCTATTCTGTTGGTGACAAAAAATATGATAGATTGAAGTTACATTCATTTTTTTTGCACTGTTATTTTATCAGTTTATAATCATTTGTGATTTTAATTATCAAAGAATCTTTTGGATCGATTACAAGTTTTACTATCCATAAATTTTCTTTATTTTAATTCAGATGATTTGTATGACTTTTATTTCTTATTTTTTCCAAAAATAATCTTTTAATTATTGAATTATTTGCATTGAATTTTGAAAAATATTTATTTGAATGAAAAGAATGATGAGGATTAAGAATCTTCACAACATAATTGATCTTTCGGAAGATTAAAATTCTTCGATTGGAACAAATACATATGTCATTTTTAGAATTAAAATCAACAAGATCAATTTAATCCATCCTTGCTGATCCTTTCGCAACTTTTGGGGATTTTCTCAGAAATACAGTTTGGTGCTATTGAAATGAAGAACATCTTTTTTATTTATTGATTAAAAATTTTATAAATAAATCAAAATTTTCCCATAGAAAATAGTCTATTAAAATTTGCTTCGATGTATTTTTTTGAAATTAATTCTCATGTGTTTTTTCATAAAGAAATATGAAGTTTAAAAGAATAATTCAGTATGATAACAAATTTAGCGACTAAATTATTTAATTTTTCTTTTAAAATTCTATTTGCATTAGGAAAGGAATGGATTAACTGATTTTTACTCCTATATTTCACTTTTTTTTTTTCTATTACTTTTTTTTCAATTCATTAAGTTTATCCATCAAAATTAATGGATTTCTTTCGTCTCTTTTTTTTTTTTTCAGACACTATTCTTCCTCTGAAACAATAAAATAACATTAGCCTTAGTTTCAGATTAATTTTTACAACTAAATATCTTTCATATGATTACAGATTTAGCAAGAAGAAAGATTTACTATAATTTTGTTTCTATTTTTCGATGAATCGATTAAAATTACAGGCCAAATGCTTTTACAATGGTACAAAAATTTCCAGAAATATCTGAGTTCAGATAATCATTTGTTTGATTATCATTGTCCCAAACATGGTACAGAGATATGTATGTTACCATTGAAGCTGTTGGAACAGCGAATCAATCAAATTTTATTTTATTTTATACTTCGAATTGAATTGAAAAAGAAGCAGTTAACCCATTTTATGAATCAATTGAACAGATTTTGCTATAAAAATCATACTTTGCTGTCTTACAAAAGTTTCCGTTTTTTTTTTTCCTCATTTGATAAAAAAAAAAATTAATTAATTTGTTAGAGATGTAATTTGCATATGAATACTCTTATAAAGTATGAAATTTTCAAGAATACAATTGTATTCAATAAAATGATTATTAATAGTTTTTTTTTTTTTTTTAAATTTCAATAGATATCTAATGATTTCAAAAAAATTTCAAAAAAAAAGTAAAGAAAAGATTTCAAAAAAGAAAAGAAAAAATAAATAATTTCTCATTTTTTTTTTTTGTATTATTTAAACTTATGCTAAAAAAAAAAAAAGCTAAAAAATTTGAAAAAAACAATAAATGTAGTTTGTTTTTGTTAATTTTACGAATACTTCTTCGAGAGAATGATCGAAATGAGAAATTGTCATTGATGTCCTTGTTTGTCATTGATGTCCTCCCATCCGATACAGTGACATCAATAATAATAATAGATCTAGAAATGGAAACGATATCAAAAACAGGACGGATGTAAAATTGATGATATATTGAGGGAGGTATATTGCAGAATAGATATTTAGGTTGAACGGTTGAATTGTCATTTGAGGAAATTTCCCAATTTCAAACTTATAATCAAACTGAATTATCACTTTCTCTCAAAAAATCATTTTATTTATCAACCTATTTTAATTACTTTAAATATTGCAAAATTTCGTGTAATAATTATTAATGCTCCAAAAATGATTTTTGTTAAGCAGTAGTAGAATGAAGAAAAGTATAAAATTTGCGTTCTTTTTTTTAATTAAATTTTTATCATCATTAATTAATTATAACTTGAATACTTTTATTGCTATTCTATTTGTTTGTAATAAATTTTAATTAAAATTTTAGCATCAAAATGGATAATGATGAAATTGGTGGTCTATTCCGTAAATGTAAATGTCATCATGAAATTCAATCACAAATGATTTATGTGAAAGAGAATATGATGAAAGCACATTTAGAAGTGAAAAATCAATTAATTCATAATTTAGAAGAAATCATTGATGAGCAGGAAGCACGAATTCGAAATATGGATGATTATATTAATGGTAAGATTAAAATTATCACTAGAAAATTTAAAAAAAAAGAAAAATAATATAATCATTTGGTATGTGGAATAATAAGTCTTATTCAAATTGAGATAGTATTGATAAAATATGAAAAATAAAACTAGTAGAATGTTGTAAACAAATTATTTTGATTCTTATGCAATTTAAGGTAAAAAAAAAATAAAAATAATACTGCATGGATTACTTATATCGTTTTTTTTTTTTCTTTTTTTTCATATAATCGATAATTTTATAAAAAGATTTTTTTATTTTTAGTTTAAAATTAATCATATTTTAGGTCGAATTAAATCATTTAGTGTACGTAATAAAATTCTCAAAGGTATCTCTCTACTCTCACTTGAATTTGGAACTTTAAGCGAAGAAAATTTGTCTCTTAAAGAAGCTTACGTCAATGCCCAACGCTTAATACGTCTATTGAAATTGAAAATAGACAATACCTTATTAACTCAGGTTGAATTTAACAAAAAAAATTTTTGTTTTAAAATTTAGAAAAAAAAAAAAAGAAATACAAATTTGAATTCATAAGAAAATTAAAAATAAAATGCAAGCATCATTGATCTAAATGAAACATTTAGGATTTTAATATCTGTTGCGTTATAATTGTAATGTATCTTTATTTTAAATTTTCAAATATTTAAAAATATAATTTACTAAATTTTTAAATAATTAAACTATTAAGATGAGAATATCCTTACATATCTCTTCATCCTATTTTGATATCATCTCATCCTTTTAATCCATATTATGCGTTTTTTTTTTTTTTTTAAGATACCAGAAAAAATCGATAAATCATGCCAAACAAGTGAAATGAAAGAAGAACAGAAATCTTTAAGCCTTAATCTGGATTCAAATCAATTATATGTTGCAAAAAATCAAGAAGAAATGCAGATGCAAATTTTGCACGAAAAAAATCATAATTATCAGTTGTACTATAATATGGAAATAATTGCTAATTTGCAGAAAAATGTAAAGCAATTAATGGAAGCGAAGGTTTTTGTTTAATATTCAAGATTTAGTAAATGAAAATTTAAAATAAATCTTGAAATTCTAAAATGAAAAGTTTAGAAATAAACTCTCTGATGAATCAAGATAATCCGCAAGAAATCAAAAATATGTTTTTTTTCTGCTATTTGATATTTTCATTTGCATAACAATTTTTCACTAATTATAAAATATTCCGACAAAAAAAAAAGTAATTCTTTTTTTATGAATTCAAATTTTAATTTTTTAGATTGAAATGAAGAAATTATTAACTGAAATTCAAGTAGCAACACGTGAAGAATTACGATTAATGCGTAATGATATGGAAATAAAAATTGATTGCGTCATTAAATCATTGATGAAACGATATCAACGAGAAGTTGATGCTAGAAAACGATTACATAATAAATTGATTGAAATGAATGGTAAATTGATTATTCATTAAATATTAAAAAGGAATTAAATGAATTGAATTAGAAATTTACAATTGTTTATTAATTATTTTTTATTAATTATTGGTTTTTTTTTTTTCAGGTAACATTCGTGTATTTTGCCGTATACGACCAGCTTTAGCGAATTATTCAAAATTATCTCTACTAATTGATTCATTTGATAATGGCTTAATTATTGTTAATAGTACAAATAGTGATCGAAAGAAATTTAACTGTGATCGAGCTTTCAATGAAAAGCATACACAATCTGATGTAATTATGATTGTTACAATTTTTTAACGCATTTTTTTGTTTTGAAATGACATAATTTATTTTTTTTCAAAAAAAAAAGAAGATAATTTGCGTCATTTAAAAATAAAAAAAAAAAAAAAACTAAGTTTTATTTTTTTGTCGTACATTCTTTGAAATTATTTTTAATTATTAACATTTTCGTTCTATTATTTACTATCAAAATCTTTCGTTTTAAAAGTGATCTATGATCTAAATTATAATTTCCTTTTTTATTCAAGAAATAAAATTTTACAAAAGTTAATTTTCTCATAAAAATTGTCAGTTTTTTCCTTCCTCTTTTTTTTGTCATAAAAGGAGATATGAGTAAAGAGAAAAAAGCGATAGTAAACAAACAAAACACAATGAGCAAAGAAGAAAAAGTTGCAAAAAAGAATGAAAAGTAAAATTTGCAATCAAACAAAATACTTTATTTCTAATAATATTTCCATTTTACTTAAAAGAAAAAAATGAATAAATAAATTTACAGATTTTTGATGAAATTCGTCCAGTTATAACAAGTTGTATGGATGGTTATAATGTATGTATATTTGCATATGGGCATACTGGAAGCGGTAAAACCTATACCATGGAGGTTGCCTAATTGATCGAAAATTCATGAATTTAACTTTAAAAAAAAAACTCGATATTGGAATTTATTTATAATTTGTTAATATCAAAATTTTTTTCATCAATGTTCCACCAAATTATCATTTAATTATGCATGATAGTTATTGATTATTTTCAAAGAAAAACAAATTAATTGGAACTTAATATTTCAAAAAAAAAAAAAAAAAAATGTCGAATTTGAAAAATTAGCAACAATCTTCAGGGATTACCAAATGATCCTGGTATATATCAACGATCCATAAATCATTTATTTCGAATTGCAAAAGAACGTTTAAATGATATTGATTATACAATTTCAATATCAATGCTAGAAATATATAATGAAAAAATAAGGTTTATTTTAGTTAAAATTGTCATAGCAAAAGTTAAGGAAAAAGTAATATTTTTGAAATTTTTTTTTCTTTTCAAGAAATTCGAATTTAATAAAAGATAATTTAATTTTTCTAAAATTTAAATTTCATACAAATTTCAGAGATTTATTATCAAACAATAAGCGTAATCTTCCGATACGAATCGGTGATAATGGCATACTGGAAATTCCAGGCTTACTTGTATTTAACGTAAATACGCAACAACAAATACAGGAAGTATTGGAAAAAGGGCAAATGAATAGAGTAAATAAATTTGCGATAAATTTTCATTGTTTATATGTCTCAATCTATCCATTTATTGTTTAATGAACTAAGCTAAAAGTAACAAATGCTTTTAATGTGCCGTCAATTTTGATAATTTCAAATTACCAAATTTTGCATAATTCAATTTTCTTCAATCTCCTTTAAGGCAAGTGCAACAACTGAACTAAATGATCGTTCGAGCCGTTCACATGCCATTGTTTGTGTTCGACTTCGAGCCATGAATCGAATAACAAATATTGTTACAGAAAGTAAGCTTCAGAAATATAAAGTTTATTTTTAAATGAAATCTTACCCTAAAGAGAATTGCTCAGATATCAAGTAAATCATTCAGTCTATGTTATGTTAATAGATCATTGTTCAAATTAGATAACATTGTCGTTATCTTGCTAATTACAATGTATAATTGATTTTGATATCGCATATTTAGCCGTAGAATAAATCGATGACAACATTTAGATAATTTTGATAACAATTTCCATTAAAATTATTTCTTTTCACAATGATTATTATTGAAATTTAAAACTGTATACAAATTAAAAATATTGAAATTAACATTGCTTTGTATTGGTTCATAAATTTCAGGCCGATTAAATTTAATTGACTTAGCTGGCTCAGAACGAGTTAGCCAATCAGGTGCAACAGGTCAACAGCTCAAAGAGGCACAATGCATTAATAGGTCATTGTCCGAATTAGGTAATGTTGTCACTGCCTTGCGACAACGACAACAGCATATTCCTTTCCGGAATTGTCAACTGACGCGTCTCCTGGAAAACTGTCTGAGTAAGCTAGCTAGATGACTAATTTTATAATTAAATTTTAAAATATTTCTTATCAAATGATTTTGATTTATGTCTTTTTTTTATTTTTTACTTTTTTAATTTCTTTTTCGTCGTAATTACGACTTTCGGATCAAGAAACTGCTAGATTATTTATCTTATCTTAACTAATCTTATAGTTTTACGAATATTGAAAATTCTGTTGTTCAGATGGTGATAGTAAAACGCTAGTGATTGTACAATTATCGCCAGATACAGCTACTATTCAAGAAACTGTTAGCAGCCTGAATTTCGCCGATAAACTGAGTAGGATCCAAAGGAGAAACTTAAATTCCAAAATATCCCATATTGATTACGGATCGTTATCAAAACCATCCAAACATGAAAGGTATCGTAATTTTAGAAAATTACGAAATCTTCGGCAATTCATGAAGAACGAATAACTTATTTTAAATCACAAAATAGTTATGCGCGGATCGCACTAATATTTCAACAACAATTATGATTGTTCTTTTAAAGATTGGAGGATTATAATGATCGTAATGTAATTGCTTTTATCTTCGATATTCAAAATTCAAGATCGATTTCTAGGATTTCAGATGCAATCTTGAATTAATCGTTTTAATTTTGAAATAAAAATCCAACAAATATAAATATGGACGTAGCATTTTTGTAAGTTTATAAATATACGTTTTTTGCCTTTTGAATTGCGTATAAGTATTTTAGGCCACGTTTAGAATCAGGTTTCCTACGTTCGATGAGTCTACGCATGAAGAAGTGAAAGTAATGGATGCCTCAATATTATATAAAATGTATCATTTAGTAATTTTGTTTGACTATATTTAAGTGGAAATATGTTTTTCAAAAATAAAATTCGTGATTTTTTTTTGTAAAACAAATAAAAATGATAAGATCTCATTAAACAATGCAAAACAAAATTACTTTGAGTAAAGTAAATAAAATTTGGAATTCTGACTGGTCTAAATTAAAACAGTTGGACTGAACTTACTTGTTGATTACAAACAGAGTTTGTTGTGTTCCATTTGATCTTCAGATATCCAAATGATTTTTTTTTAGACAATATACAAATTGGACAAATTACTGGAATCAATATTAATTGTTCAAAAGAAGAGAATCACAAAATTCTGAGATTCTATTTTACTGAATTAATCAATAGATTATCATGTCATCAAGCTAAAGCACAGGCATTATTACCATGGTAACCAGGTAGCAATATCGATTTGCTGTATAAGTTATGATGTATTAAATTTTAACTTTTAGAAATATATCATTTAATCGGTTCTTTTAAGACTTACTATATCTTTTATAATAGTAAATTTTGACAAAAAATTGAAAATAATATCAAATCTAAATATTCGGCTCTTCATTTATTGCATATTATTAGGCATTAAGAAATAAATCTCTTAATGATATTATTTTAAAATTCGTGAATTTTAGTCGACAAATGAATGAATGTAACTCTTGTTGGGTACAAACTCCAAATACTGCATATCTTAGTCTCAATACAATTCAAAATTGTGTATGCTTGGCTGATCTTCATGCTAATGGTGATTATAAATTGGCAATTGGTGATTTTGGCACTGAAAAATATGGCATTCGATTGAAAATATTCAAAGGTTTCCAAGTAATTGTTGACAATATCCTCAGTGATTTACCATCTGCCTTAATATCGTTCAACAGTGAAAATGTAAGTTAATATAATTAAATCATTTTTACGTACATCTAAAAATGGCAAAATTTTCCTCTGAAATATTTAAAATTGGATTTAACAATCTTATCATCTCTATTTATTGTCTATTTTGACAAGTTTTTTTTTTTTTTAATATTTTGAACTTTTGAAATTTTAAAATTTTTTTATCTGAAGTTATTGTCATTATAGGTGCAGCCTAATGCATCATCCCTGGCATTAGCCTGTGACACAACGATTTTAATTTATAAAAATTTAAAACCATTTTACAAATTCGCAGTACCATCGTTGGAAATAAACAAAGATGAAGCAGAAGCTTGGCAACAAGCTGAAGCTGGTCTCATTAACGCAGCACAACTTCATACTGTACTTATGGAATTACTTCATAAGGTTCAAATTTTACTGAATTTATTTGGAAAAGAAAATAATTGATTAAATACTCAGTTTTTGAAAAAAAAGCCTATTCCATTGAAATTTGTAAAATTTTCAAGAATTTAAGCAATTTTATTCAAATTTTTTGATTATTAATTATAAATAATTAAAAGAAGTAAATTATTGATAATAGTGACAAGTTAATTTTTATTACAGCTTGGTATCATGGAATTAACAACTCGTTCGCAAAAATTTTTAAGTAGTAAGGAAACAGATCGAGAAAAGATACTTGAAGAATGCTTGAATAGTGAACTGATTCATCAAAGTACCATAACCTGCATGACAACACTGAAACGATCATCCGCAGAGGTCACTGCCATCGATTGTATCATTTATGCCACCGAATATGGTTATGTCTATTGCATTGATACACAAGCATTTACCATCTTAGCAAAATTTAAAATACCGGGAATTCCTGTATTTCTACATGCTGCAGGTTAGCAACAATGTATTAAAATATTTGAAAAAGAAAGAAAATTCAAAATATTCAATTAATATGTTAATCAAATATTTAATTAAAATTATTATTTTATTAAAAAATTTATAATATTCCTCGTACTATAGGTTTATATGATGTAGACTATCGTATATTTGTCAGTACAAGAGATGCGGAAATTTTCAAAATCAAACGAGATATGAAATCAGTATCAGATCCAATTATCACTATGACAGCTGACATTATCGGTATGATACGCGTTGGCAAACAGGTCAATAAGATAGTAATTCGAATAATTGTGATAAGTTAATGATAAAACATTAAAGAACAATTTATCAAAAATCAATATAGCATTGATCTTATCAATTAAAAGAAATGTAAGAATTAATTGGAAAAAATTTTCTTCAAGTTCACTAATACGTTATAGCTTTTATGCAAGCATTATTGTCAAGCAAATTAAAAAAGCCTAATTGTGACAGATTTTGATTTTTGCATGATCTGATTATGATATCTATCATTAAATATCTATCATTCTCTTCCTATTTTTATTTTTATTACTGGTAATATCATTTTGAAATTCAAAGATCTAAGGATCGGATGAATTTATTTCCATGTTTTGTATTACTAGAAATTCGCTCTAACAATTTGCTGTTTTTAAATATATTTCTTATATATTTTTAATGGATTTCAATCTATTGATTTTTTTTTTCGAATTTAAATGAAAGCCTAAAAGAGATTGCAGTTAGTGATAGCATGTACCGATAAAACAATATCGTTTTTTGCTGCAAATGGAAAATGCCAAAATAAAATTAAATTAAATGAAACCATACGGAGTATCGATACTTTAATCTATGAACCTAGACAATACATTGCTTTATTGGTTGCTTTGGAGAGAGAGGTAATTTAATTTTCTTTTAATCAAACAAATTTGAATTATAAATTTCATTCAATTTTTCATTTAAGTTTATTTAAAAAAAAAAAAAAAAAAAACACAGAGTTGAAATTTAGACCTTGTAAAATATAGCCCCAACATTATCATTTTTATTATCATTCCTTGATTAATGTTGAAATTTAACTTATCAGTTCATACAGATTGCTTAATATTTCGTTTCATACAAAATTTATTGGTTTGAAAATAAATTTTAGGTGAGAATTTATGATGAGACATCGTTATTGAATAAAGAAAAAGTTAATGAGCCCATAAGTTGGATCAGATATGGACAGTTTGGCTATGAGGAAGGTGCATTGATTATTGGGACAACATGTGAGAATTTCTATTTATTTTTTTATTTATACCTCTATTACAATGAAATTTTAAAAAATTTTATTTACTCCAATACACTGGTTTTTTTTCACTGTAATTATTATATTGTATCTACAATTTTAATAAACTTTGATATGTAAACAAGAAAATAATACTAATTAGATAGATGTTGGAATATTGGAAAATTGGCTTTGTAAATTAAGTTTTAATTTTTCACAACAAATTATCAACTAATGCTAACTTATAAATAGTTTATGCAAATTTTTTTGAAAATGGAAATTTGCAAAAAATTATTATCATTTATGAATTTGAGAATTTCTTTATTAAAAAAAAAAGCAAATTTCTTCAAGATGGTGGCATAATTGTGAAGCTTTTTCGTCGAAAAGCAAATTTGGAGAAGAGAATTAAAGAATCTGATGCATTACAAGCACAATTTCAAAAAATAAATATACCACGTAGAACGCGAATTTATGTTGATCAAGCACTTCGTGAACGTAAAGATGCAAAACTTATGCATCAGGTATTTAACATTATTAATTTTAAATTTAATCAAAATAATCCATATCAGCTTGAGCTAATTGCATTTTGATAATTATGTCCAATTTTGGTATTTAATTTTTATATATGCAATGAAACATTGTGCTATTTATTTGAAATTTTAATCCAAAATAATTTAAATTTCCAATTTGATAATCGTTTTTCATAAGTGATAATAGTAATAAGTGCATACTAAATAGCAAAATTATATATATTTGGTCTGCTTAATTCATATTAATTTCATTCCAATATTTGGGAATATTTTTTGTTTCTCGTCTGGAATAATATTTATCAGAGAAACAATTCTTAACTTTTTTTCATCATTTTTCTTCACTTTGTCTGCTCATACCACAGATAGTGGCTATTGATCCTATCAAACAATCAGATTTTTTTATCAGTACTTGAAAATTCTAATCATTCCAATTTTCTTGTGTAATTAGCAATTTCTAGCAATAATATAAATTAACAACTTTCCTTCGTATTAACATGATAATTTTTTTCAATAATAAATTGCATCCTAACTATTATTCATACTTAACTTCAGTTTATCAATTATTTAATTAATTTTTTTAGTGAGCGCAACAAAGAAATGACGAATAAAGAGTAAAAAAAAAAAAAAAAACATTGCCTCAGAATTATTTTTATTTTTATGAAATTAATAAAATAATTAATTTTGGGCAAAATTTAAGAATATAAAAGTAAAAAAAATTTCATAGATCAAATTAATACGAATTTTCCATCAATTTCAAAATTTTATAATATTTTTAATTATTTAAATCATTCAATTCATTGTTTAATCCTAAAATTAATACAATTTGTATAAAAACTGCTATTGATTACTTTTATAGAAAGATGTAATAGACATGTAGAAGATATCAATGATTTATTTATGCAGTAATTCAAATTATTATGTCTATATTTATGACGAATAATTAAAAATATAATTAACAGAAGTAAAAGAATACTGAAATATCAGTAAATAAAGAAATACTTGTGAAAGATTGAATACAGTTGTATTAGAATCTTAATATAAATTACATAGAAATTGATAATAAATGCAAAAATTTGTTTAACAAGAAAAAAAAAAAATTGAATCAATGTGATATCTATTGTAAATTTTAAATTCTAAAACTTATATGATGTTGGCAGGCATTTGCATTTACATACAGATGAGCTTGTCAAAGAATTTATTAACTTATAAATTGATTCGAAATGAAACTTTCCTAATATTTGAACAAAAAATGTTGCAAATGCTTTGCGTTATCATTACTATGATTACAAGTGATAATGAATATGATTGTAAGATTGAAAATTCCAATGATCCTGCACGATGATAAAATTTTTTTAGATTTATCAAAGAGACTTATTTATGTTACGATTATCAGTAAACAAAGCATTCAAAAATTTGACGCAAACTTCACTAAATTCGATATCGATCAAAAACAGTAAAGGAGTGGAAATATCTGTCGAAATTCATGGTTTTGGGCCAATTTTTCGCATGACTATCAATCTTCATGCTACTTCGTATGTTTCATTTTTTTTCTAAATATAAAATTAAAAAAATTCACTTCATAGATTTGACTTGTCGAATTAATGCAAGAGTAACGGAAGAAATGAAATGAAGTAGAATTTAGAATATTCTTATTCTATCATATCATTTAATTATTTATTACTTCGCTATTTTTACTTAAAGAGATTTTTTACCACATTCTATCCCAAAATTAGTCAAAGAATTAATTAACAAATTACAATTATTCTTTCAGTTGGCCACCATTTCAGCATCTTTATTTGATGCTTCATTACAATCAGGAATTGTACGAAATTGAGGATTCATTGATTACGCTTCCAGCATTGTTACCTGAAATGACATATGTATTTCATATTTCAATACGATGTCTGGAACCGGATAAAGGTCTGTCGGATAATGTTGGGATAAATTTAGTAAATCAATCTAAGATAATTGCTACTGCACTGGTTAATATGCCGATCAGTGAGATGAGCTTATTGGATTAGCTATTTCATTTTCTAAAAGTTTGAATAAAAATTGAAATTTTCGTTATTAAATGCAGTGATTTTAATGAATCATTTAAACCATCAATCAACATGTATTATGTGAATAAGAATTATTAATATTCAAAAATCATATGATTGATAACTTTACATTTTGAATTAAAATCAAATAGAAATTAGAAATAATGAATTAAAGTTATAAAACGGAAAAAAAAAATCAATTTGAATGATTTTTGTAATAAATTTAAAAATTTTAAACTTTAATGAATATTAACAACAATAAATTAATGGAGGTATTCTCCGATTTACTAATATTTCTTGACAAAAATAATAGTAATGATAATGATATGCTAGCATTAAAGTTTTTTCATTCCCAAAAATATATGCTATTATTAAGCTTAAAGTAATAAATGAATTCACCACTTCATTGTACTTGAATTTTAAAATAATGTAACAATTTGCGATCAATTAAACAATTTGATTTAATTTAAATTCAAAGCGATAATATGCAAAATAATAAAAAAATCTAAAGTATGAATAGCTTATGCCTGTCATTTTTCAATTATATTTGATACAAATCAACTGAAAAGTTAAACATCCCTTTAAAAAAATTAAGAAAAATTTTTTGAAAAAGAAGAAAAGAACAACGATTGAATTATAAATTTGTAAATAATATTTTTCAAAAATTTTTTACTCACAGAAGTACACAAAACGTGAATTAAAAACATGATGCTCATTTAGTTTTCCTTTATCAATTTTTTCCTATTTTTTTTCTTATTTTTCAATTGATCGAAAAATTTCATTAATATGAATTTATTTATTTCAACTTTTTGAAAGAAAGAGGAGATTTAATTTTGTTCAAATATCACTCTTCATAATTTGAAAAACCTGTCATTTTTTAGTACACTTGGTCGACTATGTTTACATAATACTATTTATATGAAGATTGTTTAGGTGGGAATTGTAATAAACTTGCGAATAAAATTGCTTCAAATTTCAGTTATATCTAAGAAGCTTGTTTGTAATTCCCTTTCTAAAAATTATAATGAAAAATTTCATTGCAAAAAATTGGAAATTGTTAATGATAAGAAATGCTCATTTATAAGAGAATGAAAATAAGAATATTCGGATGAAGTTTTTATGCAACTTTTGTATCATTTATAATGTGTACAAGCTTAATAATATTTATTACAGAATTATGCTGGTAATGTTTTAAATTAAATAATGCAAGTGTACATTATTTCATTATTGGTGTAATTGCATTTGTTTATTAATTATGAAATTTATTAATTAAATAGTTTCGTCCTAATTTATCACAGCAATCTTTACATTTCCCAGTGATTTGGATAAGAAAACACTTGTCTATTTATATATATATATATATTTAGTCATTAATATGAATTTTAATTCTTTGATTAAATCATGGTAAAAGAGAAAAAGCGAAAATTCAGATAAGAAAGCACTGAGACAGATTTATTTCAATAAAGATTAATACTTGTTCAAAAATTCTCGTGTTGCTTTTTCAGTACATTCCCATGTTATGACCAAACTGTTTTATTTTGAAAGCAAAGTTTTGGCTTAATATTAATTCCATTATTGAACCATTTCCACCTTTAATAATGCTAACAAATCAATTTAATTTATCAAAAATTATAAGCATTATTTGACGTACTTTAATTTAGCATATTTTTGCTTCAGTAATTGAATTCAAAATCATTCAGATATGTTAAAATTCCTTCTCTTGATGTTAATTTATGAAAGAAATACTGGTAAGATCATGTTAATTATACAAGAGAATGAATGAATTTAAATTTGAAATTAAAATTTAGAGAAAAATTACAATTATTCGGCAATAGATGATGTACAGAATATCCCGGCAAATTTTTTCATTAATTAATTTGAAATTAAATCAATATGCTGCAATCGGTATTAGTGATGAATAATAAACCAATGTCCATCATTAAGCGCGTCAAGAAATTAGATTTACATTATTGATAATATTACTCATAATAATCATCGAAAAATTTAGAGATCTAAAATTATCAAATGTTCAAAATTTGAGCATTCTTAGTATTTCATTGATTCGTTGTTTAGCGAAATAAATATTGTAATTGTTTCCTTAGTCG
The DNA here is from genome assembly GCA_028564675.1 of Onchocerca lupi. Lineage (NCBI taxonomy): Eukaryota > Metazoa > Nematoda > Chromadorea > Rhabditida > Onchocercidae > Onchocerca > Onchocerca lupi. The sequence continues at coordinate 19,076 of JAOVVO010000680.1, read as the reverse complement.
ATTTATCAAAGAAAAAAAAAAAAAAAAAAACTAAATGAAAATTCGAAAAAGAGAAAAAAAAATGAAGAAACGAGATATTTTCGGAAAACTACAAAATATCTTGAAAAGATAGAGGGAAAAAATAGGATCAGTTCTGTTAATTTATCATCATTATTTCTCTTTTTGGAAAAATGAAAAAGCTTTCGCTATTTTTGCAAGATTTTTTTTTTAATATGAATTCTACTTAGAATTAAGTAGATGCGCCTTTTCTTGCAATTAGTTGTAGCTCCACCTTTTGATTGATAATAAACATCATCAAAGGTAAAAAGTATTGAAGTGAAACGATTCATTTCTCCATATTAATAGATACAAAATTGTGAAGGAAACGATTATTGTTACTTTTTAAATTGAATACTGTAATTTGAATTCCGTATACACTTTTTAGCAGCCCCAAATCCATCATATATCTTCATCTTTTCTGTTCCTATAACTGCTATTATTGTTGAAATCGGAAATATTAAGCATCAATTAGTTACAGTACCATCATCTCTGAGTGGAAATGTTAAATACTTGCTGAATATATTTCGATCGAATCATTATCATTGAACGACGTTATTTATTATCATAAATTGCAATTCAATCGATCGAATCTGCATAATTAGACGAAATTATTAATTATTATAAACTGAAATTCAAAATTAATTTATTAATTTACACTACAATTTTCTAACAAAGAAATTAAATTTACGAATTATTTCAAGATTAATCATTATAAAAAATGAAGGAAAATTGTTATTTTGGATTCGACATATTTTAATTTATATATATTGCAATTTTATCATTATTAAATTAAATTATTTAAGGTTTTCTATCACTTTATACGAAATATCATGCTAATTTACCATCCAACTCCTGCGATTTTAGCTCTTTTGTTTACATTATTTCAAGGTTAGTTAAATGTCTCAATTATGCCATCAAAATTATTTTTCACTAAATTTATTTGATCAATCATTAGAGAAAAAAAATATTAATAAATGCATGATGTATAAATAATAAATGAAAGGACTTAAATTGAACAATAAATACAATCATTGATTTTATTTGAAAATAATTAAAAATGTAAAAAGCCTGAATCTGTGGAATAAATCAAATGTGCCTTTTTTTTCTTTCAAAACGATAAATTCATAAGCTTGAGTAGAAATCAAAATCTTATAAACTTTTCAATTGGAAAAAAAAAAGTTTGATATTCCATAAATTAATGCATTTAACACTTTTAACTCTTTTCAGATAATTTCCTTCTGTAAAAAAAAAAAAAGAGAGAAACTACTTTGATAATATTAGTGATTTTATCTATACCTTATTCATATGTGAAAGAAATTGTATTTAAGAAACGAAAGAATTTTTGCAAAGTTCATTAATATGAAAATTAAGAATCTTAAAAATTCTTGATTTCGTCATAATTTTAATGCAATAAATTCAGCAAAAAAGAATGCAAAAAATTACTGCGCAATAGTGGAACATTCATTTCATTTTATATTATACTTTAAATGAATCAAAAATTTCAATCAAAACGACTCATTTTCAATTCTTAAATCACACATAGCTAATTGTTTTTCGCTGCATTTTTAACTTTTTGCTAAAAATTTCATATAAAAGATAACTGAATCTAACAATTTTAAATAATTACAAACTTAAATTCGAAAAAAAAAACTCTTCATTTTTGTAATCTTCAGAAACTGTAGTCAAACATAAGAAATAAAAATAGAACTTTTCCATAAAATTTAAATTCCAAGCGATTTTTTAAAATGTCAGTTTCTAAAAAATATTTTTTAATATTTCTTATATGATAAGCAAAATTGAGCACTATTTTTTATCAAATTAATAATGAAATCGATGAGAATGACTGCAAAGCAATCATTATCTGAGTAAAATTCAATTTCAGAAGTGGGTGGTGATGATAATAATCCAATAACGAAGTCTTTCGAATGTCGTGATGGTTGTTGTGATGAGCATGAATGGTGTCGATTCTGGGCATTCTCGGGAGAATGTACCAGTAATCAAGCTTGGATGGCAAATAATTGCCAATTAGCCTGTAATATTTGCCAAAAAGGTATGATTTAGTTTTGATAACTTAATTACTAATCAATTTATGTGTACGAAAAAAGTCGCATTTTAAGCAGCAATTTGAAGAAAACAAATTTTTTAACTGATTGCATAACATTTTTGTTTTAAATATGAAATACCGTCTATCTGCGATTTTATCCTCATTCCTGCGATTTTATCCTCAATCATGCTTGAAATGATTGTTTTTCATAGCGTGGGGTTATAATGATAACAACAGTAATGTAATAATGATTATCCGATTTTGATAATAACAATAAATCCTGGCAGTGATAATAAAAATAATACTGATAAATTATATGATCAAATTATTATCACTTGTGATATGAGTAATTAAATTAATCTATAAAAATTAGAAATTAAAAAGTGGCAATAAACATATAATGATAATAATTGCAGCTAAACTGTAATAATTATTAAATATAATAATGAATTTCATTAGCAAGTTAATGCAGTGATTAAGCTTAATTTATTCGAAAATCTTAAAATTCAATGAAGATAATCTTTTAACGATTTTCCATTTTGCTAATTTATTTATCAGTTTGTCAATTAGTATGTTAATCTGTTCACTTCAATATAATTTTTAATAATTATTTTCAGTTGTTTAATAATTACTAGAATTCCTTCGAATATTTTATAAATATATGTTACCGAATCAAATAATGGTATTTTTTTCATGAGTTAAAATTTTTCATGATTTCTTAATTTTGCCAGTGAATTTCTCTTCTAACATACAATTCCTTTTTAATTGCTTTGTTGACTTTTCCAATAACAAGCAAATTTAAAAAAGAAAAAAAAAAACAGAAAATTATTTTTCTCATAATTTACTATTTTGAAGCTATCAATTTTAGTTTTCAATCTGAGATTGATTATATGGAAACAGAAACCAAAATTGATGATAAAAAGTTCTTATTACATCTTTTGATTACATTGTTATCATCTTGTTGTCTATAATAAATAATTCATTTATCACAATTTATTCTTAGTTTGATAATTTAAAATGAACTTTTTGAGAAAGAAATGAATGTTTCACTGCATGTGTAACATGCTGCTGTCATAATTAATATAGGTCAAAAAGTGATAATTTTCTTTCTCATTAGAAAACTAAAAAAAAAATTTGTACTATCACAAAAGTTCGAAATTTGTTGAAAAAGATTCCTTTACAGTCTCATAAATTTATAAATAATAAAAGAGATTTCGTTGCCATTAAAGAATAAAATTCGGAATTTCATCAATTCTTTCATTAGCAAAAACTATTTGCTCAGATTTTATCTTTTCCCATTGCTTTGTTTTTTTTTTTTTTTTTTTTTTTTTTTTTTTTTTTTTTTTTTTGATATATTTTATCATTTTTCGACTTTTTTTTTCGATAGATACTTCTTTATTTCGAACATTTAAAATTTAGAGAATATAATTCGTGGATTTCTCAAGTTCCATTATAATTTTATTTTTTGTACACATAATTGACTTAGAATAAACATCTGTATCTAATTTACAATTTTTATCATTACTATAAAATGATTGATGGCCTAGTGTTACTTATAATTTTATGGTCAACAATTTTTATATCTAAGTAAATTTGATAGTAATTGATTCAATGAGCTTCAAAATTTTGCAGAAGCTATAATAATTACTTTTTTTAAAATTTGACATTTTTTGTGGTAACGTTTACTTCGTTTTTTTTTTTAATTAAAATAAATCATTTCGTAAAAAAGTTGAGGAAAGTGAATTATGAAAGTTTTAAGTAAAAGTAAACTTTGCAAAATTATATTATCATCCATTATAACTAAATATTTTCAACAATTTATAATAGAAATCTCAGATTTTTAAATCATATTACCGATAAACCTTCAACTTTTTTTTCTTTTTTGTTTTGTTTTTAATATGTAAGAAGACAATCTAATTTGCTAAAACCTTTTTTTTGAACAATCTTCAAGTTCTTTCGAATTGCAATTACAGATATCTATCGTTGTCAAAAAAAAAAAAAAAGAAATTAATTAATTTCATGGTTGCCACAAAACACGTTTTCCACTCTCATAAAGCTAAAGAATATTTGCGCAAAAGAAAAAGTACACTTTGCAATCTATTTTGCATTGATGATTAATAAAAATTAGTTTTAAATTTTCAATGAAAAAAAATGAAATTAGTTGTAAGCTATACTTTTCTTGATTAAATTCAGAGAAAAAAAACGACTCACATAAGATAGGATGAAAAGTTCTAGGTAGTAGTTACACTTAATTTTATCATTTATTATATATAAATGATAGAAATAAGTGTAACTAATACTATAAATGACAAAATTTTCTAAATTGAAAATTGAAAATTAATTGTAAAATTATTGGTGAATAAAATCAGCAATATATTTTGAAATCTAATCCCACTCATTCTATTTTATTATTTTGCTTTATCAGTGAAAATTGTTTCGCTTTCTATTTAAGAAAATAGAAATATTATGAACTGATAATTAAATGATCATAAACAATTGTTGAGTTTTTTTATAAAATTATTGAAATATTGGAAATATTATTAATAAAAAACCTCATGGAAATTAAATATTGATGTAGTTAAGAAAATTTCTGATTTTTACAAGCATTAGACGTTATGGAAATCAATTTTTGATACTTAATAAAATTTCAAAAAAAAAGCCACGTGCATGATTTAACAATTTTAGAATTTTTGAATTTATCATCGAGAATAATGAAAAATTATGCTGTGAAATAACTATTTTTTATTTCATTGCGGATGTTAGGACTGCTTCAAATTTTCTGAATAAAAAAAAAGTTGGAAAACTTTTGTTTAGATGATAAATTGCTAGTCAGATAAAAAAAAGAATGTGTCAATTAATTTACTGAGGCTATAGATTCGCTCAACAATTTATTAAGGCCAGTAAGGAAATATTTATGAAATTTAATATGTTTTGATTTTTTAAAATAATTTCTCAATTTGCTAAAATCGTAAGTGAGAATTTCTACATTTTACTTTTATAAATTTAGTTAACCAAGTTTAGATTTTGAAACTTAAATTAACATAACTTCCTTCTTTTCCCTTGGCCTATTATTAATAAATGTCATTGTAATCTTATTCATTCTGGTCTTATTTTTATTAATTGTATTTCACAGATTATTTTAGATAATATTTTCATACAGGTCGGAATTCACTTAAAATCTAAATATGATTCGAAGTAAGTTAATTGCAAAAAAAATTGCAAAGAATTCATTTTTATCTATTTTAAATAAGATGAAACTTAGTATGAAATGATTGCAAATAAATTTTAATTAATTCATTTTTTTAATATTTGTAGAAAAAAGAAATGTGCATATCTTATGATTGGTTTATTTCAGTTGCATAAGTTGATCAATTACCAATGAAAAAAAGAAAAAACTGTATAAATGTTTGAAATTGCTTGATTAATTCCAAGACAAAATAAATTCCTTATGAGACAAAGAAAAAATAAGATTTATTTAATGAATTGAAAATATATATATATGTTAAATTCATCATCATTTAGTAACACCTAATTTTAGAAAATTTTAATTTGATGAAATTTAAATAGGTATATAAATGGTAATATTTTTCATCAATAAATAAACATATCAAAGAAAAAAAGAGAATTTTTTTTTAGCATTCCAATTTCAAAAAAAAAAAAAAATGGTATTTAAAGTTCACAACAAACTAGCAATAACCTGTTATAAAAGCATTCCATCATTTATTTATTATAGTGAGATATTGCTGTAATTTCAGTTTTATCTTCTTTTTTTCCTTATCAATCTTGTTCATATTTTTAAAGTTGCATTAATCATTGTAAATTGACTTTTTATTTTAATCATCCATCATCATGTTTATTTTTTCTAAATTTCTATTTTAAGATATACTCTAGAGCTTTAATTGCAATTTGCTGATAAATTAGAATGCTGTCATAAATATTAAAAAAAAAAAAATTAGATCGAAATTTAAAGCAAGAAAAGATGAGTTGGAATAAGAAAAAAAAATTTGCGGAATAAGAAACAACAATTTGCGAAATGCTCAATTCGTATTTCATTCCCTATAAGAGCAGTTTTAGCTTTATTCAAAAAAAAAAAAAAAAAAAAAAAAGGAATGAATGCATAATCTCGACAATAACGCTTAAATTTACAAACAATTGTAAAGAGAGATTACATAAAAATTAGTGTTTCTCATTGCTAGTGCTACATTCATTTGGAAAAGAATTTAAAATTTTTTTGAAAAAAAAAATATTGATAATTTTAATTTTTATATGTTTTTTCAAAGTTCGCGACATAAGTACAAAATTGTCAGTATTTCATTTTTTTTTTCTTGTAAATTCAGTCTTCGATATTCATTATTGGAAAAGCTGAATTTAATTAATGTAATAGGAACGGATTCTTTTATAACAAAGTTTTACTAATAGATGGAAGAGTATATCTTTCTCTGCAAACAATTGATATCTTAAATAATTCATCATCGAATTATTCTCACTTTGCTGCTGGTATAGAAGAATATTCATCCGAGATTATCGATTTGATTTGTTGTAGAAACTGCCATTGTATCTTCCTGCGTCGCTTCAGATCCTGGGAATTTGTGGCTAAAGATATCCTTCTTTTCCAAAACCCGAAATCTTATATACTCTTTTGCTCCCCCTTCTTTCCTGAACTTCAATTTGCTTGTCTCTTAATCGGATCACTTTGATGATAAACAATCTTATCGTTTTGGCGGGAAACACTTGTCCTTCTGCTTATTGTTTTGGTGGCAAACATGTTTACCGGCTTGTTGGTCCATTTGAAACTACGCGCTTCTAAAACTTTACTATTCTTTGTTTATATTAACTATAATTTTCGGATTTTCCCGACATTCATTTCCAGTTCATTAATTACAAAGATATGGATCACAGGGTAAGCGTTAAAAGTGGATATTTTAAAATATATTTGATATTCAAGATATTTTGTTTTCATTCGATGATTTCATAATACTCAAATCTTCATAATTAGATGAAATTGCATATCTAACTTTTCGATTATGCTGGACTTTTGCTCATTATTTTGAAATTAATTCGAATAATCCAATGCTGGAAAGAAACTTTTGAATTTTTTTTTTTTTTAGGCATATCTCAACGACCGCATCATGGACCACATCAACATCTTAGTCAATTGTCGATCTCTATAACACCTCATCTTCATGGATTACTTAGAATGAAACTTCGTCGCAAAAATAAGCAGAAAAGGCATACTTTTATCAGAGTTTGATAAATTAAATAAATATCGAAATTGCTTGTAATTTGTATATTTCTCTGTACAATATTAATGAGGAATTGCGATAATTTTTGAAATTAATAGCATATTAAAGTATTTCTAAATTATGCTTAGTGTAGAAAAATATATTTAGGCCTTCAAGAAATCGTCAAACTCAACTAAAAAGCCATTCGACTGTCTCTTTGCATTCAACAAATCAAACTGCAACGACGCGACAATTCACAGCCCTTGATCGATGCGAACAGATTCATCGTTTTAATCCTTCAAATATAGCTGAAATTATGATCCATGAACGACTCATTTTCTCAGCTGAAGGTTAGCTTCTCTCCGTACTGCAACAACTTGAATGGCCAACTTTTCTAACATGCATGCAATATACAGTCAGCTTATTTAACATGCGTGTAATATATGACTAACTTATTTAGCATGCATACATATCTTATAAATTTTTGCATAAAACATAATGAAATTTTCAAAATTATTCTCTGAAATTATTTGAATTTTCATGCATTTCTATTATTGATTGATTAATAGTTAATAATATTTTTTTTTTCGCTGCTTTTCTTTAGCATGCACTGCAATGGCAAGCATGAAATTTAATTATCAAAATATCAGTTCTTACCTCTTTTTTATGCAAATAGTTACACTTTTTTCATTTTAATTTTGAAAAATGAAAAAATTTATTGCTCGATTAAATTGCACTCCTGCTATCTATGAGACTGTAATTGATTAAATGGTAATCTTACATTATGATGCATTAATCGTTTGTTAGAAAATGAAGAAAAATAAAATAAATTGATAAATAAATGAAAAAATCAAATATAGAATAAATTTTATGAAGCAAATAGTTTTTTCTTTTTTTCAGAAAAGAATAGATTGAAAATTCAATGCGATTTTTTTACATTTTCTTCATTTTAAACAACGAATAACGGCATATCTTTATTAGCTGAAAAGCTGGTACCATGCATTTAGCGCAGATATGTTTAAGTCATTATTCACTCTTTTGTAGTTTTAAAGTTAAATTATACAAAATTTAGTTGATTTAAAATTACATGAAGCTGCTGTAATGTACATTCTAAAAATTTTAGATTTGTCCGGTCGACGACCATTAACGCACGCTGAAGTGGTACAGTCAAATACCGCTTTCGGTTGTGTCCCAGTTTTAAATGAAGCAGAATGTCAACGTTCTCTTTGCTATAATCTTTATTATCGTACTTTGGATGGTACATGCAATAATTTATTCAAACCATTGCATGGAGCTGCGTTTCGTCCATACAATAGGTTGTCATTAATTTGTAGATTAATTCTGGAAATATTATATATTTGCAAACAATAAAGACATATAATTTTGAATGAAATTAAAACTTTAAAATTCAAATTTTAATTTTTCTAAAATGAATTCGCTGAAAAAGATAATCAATCTGTAATTATTGGAAACAGCATTCTGATTATGATGAAAACTTTTTTCTTCCATCTATTTTTTCGTGGTTTTATGTAAAATTCTTGCGAATATATATTATATTTTAGACTGCTATTTCCAGAATACGATGATAAACTCTCAGAGCCAGTTGGTTAGTTTTAATTTTTTTTTCTCAAATTTACATCCTCTTGAGTTTTAGAAGAATTTTTCTTCCAACTTTTAGTTAATAATCGAGAAAAAATAAAGATTCATTTAAAGGTTGCCTTAAGGGGACCTAAGACTGCGGTAAGATTTGTGGAAATCAATTCATTGCAAGAAATCAATCTAAATTATGACCAAAGATAAAATTGAAAATTTGGATTTGTTTCCGGCTCTTTACTTCCAATTCGACCAAATGCTCGTGAAGTTAGTCGATTGATACTTTCATCCCAAAAAACGGTTCAACATCCGGAATATAATGCTTTGCTAATGCAATGGGGACAATTTCTCATTCATGAAATGGCGAAGACAACACTTGTACCATCAGCCCAGTGCAATATTTGCCGAAATATTAAGGGTCTATGCATGACTGTGCCTATCTTGCAATGGGACTCAAATAATAAGTATGCATTTCTTCGTATTTTCACATTTTGTGTAATTTTATTACAAATTTTTTGTATCATTTAGTGATGGTTATAGTTGTTTTTATTTTTTATGGATATCAGCAAAATTAAAAAGTCTTGAAAAATATCAATTTCAGTTTTAAATCCAACAATTGTATACGAATTTCACGTTCTAGTGCTATATGCGGTTCCGGAAATCAAAAACCACGACAACAGCTTAATGAAAATACGAATTTCATTGATGGATCACCAATTTATGGATCCAGTGTTGGGGTAAGTTGATTTCCAACAAATGTAAAAATATGCAATATTAATTCTAATGGTCTAATCGTTAAAAATAGTTTATTTCATTGCCACATAAATTTCTTTATTTAATTCTTTCATTAATAAGATCATTAAATATGCAAAGATATGGTATGGAAAAGTACAAATTTTCAATGCTTTTTTAGGCCATTTCATGATATCTATGAAATTATGCCAATTTTAATGTATTGTTTTTAAATTTCAGGATTTGCATAAATTCCGAGAAGGTAAGACGGGTTTTTTGAAAACAGTCTTTTTCAATGGATTTCGCTTACTTCCGTTCAATATGAGCGTATGTCGCAGTGCTGCATCCTGTCCAGCAATTTTCGTTGCTGGTGACAGTCGTGTAAATTTATTCATAGGCCTCAGTTCTTATCAAATTTTATTAACACGAGAACATAATCGGTATGCTTTATTTACCAAAAAATTTCTTTCCATTCATTAATTTGCAATAAAAAAGTCATTAATAGAATTACTTGAAAGCAAAAAAAGAAAAACGATGAAATTTCGATGATTACTCGTTGAATATATTAATAATCCAGTAATAAATTATTAACAATTTTTAATGAACTATCAATTTTTATTGCAGTAAGATAATTATCTATTTTTCCATCCAAAAAATTTGAGTAAGAAAAAAAGTATTGAAAATGATATGAATAAAAATTTTTAATAATAAATATATTGAATGATATAACATAATGGCAAAAAGAAATTTTTTTATTGTTAGCGTTAATTGCTTTATCATTAATTATTGCATTAACATTTTCATATTTATATTATCATTGTTTTATATCTATCTATTGAAAGATATATTCTCATATGAAAGCAAATTTATTTTTTCTTTTCTCATGCAAAATTATCAATCTATTAAATTTAATATCTTTAACTAACCATTGATTAATTTTTTCCATGTTTTCTATTAGCATATTTTTTTTTTCAAAGTTTTTAAATAGCAGAAATTTGAATTCTTTAAGATACGGATGATATAGAATAAATTTCATTCAAATATTCAAAGAATGATAAGATAATTGACGTGAATATATGCGTCTAAAATGAACCAAAAGGATAGAAATATTTAATAAATTCAATAGTAAGTCAATAGTGTAGTTTAAAATGAAGCAAATCTTCTCTTTATTAATCGCTTGTATAGATGAAGATTAATCGTGAAATGTTTTTTGCAGTAAGAGAATTTTCTGGACCAAATAATATTGTCCAGAAAAAAGCAGCATATTTTTGGCACTATAAATAAAAAATGATGTTTGGAAGAATTGAACAACCAATTGAATTCAGCCTGATTTTTACGTTTGCAGATTGGCGAGTAAGTTACAGCAATTGAATCCGCACTGGGACGGTGATCGATTATTCATGGAAGCGAGAAAAATTGTTGGTGCAGAAATTCAAGCTATCACTTATAGGTTACTCATTTATTTTGCTTTCTCATGGTATATTCAAAAATTTTAAATAATTAAGAATTTTGAGATGAAAAATTCTGAAAGTTTCTTGAGGAAATAAAATAACTGAAAAATTATTTAACTAATTTTTCATGCCCAATTATTTTATAGGAACCGTATCATTTTCGGCAATTCATCTTTCCATTGCAAAAAAATTCCTCACTAATTATGCAAAATGTGTCATTTGATCAAAAAATATTAAAATTATTAATTTTTTTTTTTTTTGTTTTTTGTAGGGAATTTTTACCGAAAATTCTGGGAAGTACATTTGCAAAAACAATTGGTGAGTATCATGGGTATAATCCGAATATTGATCCAACATTGGTTAATGAATTCAATTCGGCAGCTTTCCGATTTGGTCATGGGATGATTCAAGTATGAAACAAGAATGTCTTTGAAAATTTTCTTTCAAACAATAAAAATGATAAAAGAAACGGAAGATGCCTGAAAATTTTTTTAAATGTTGAAAAGTAATAAAATTACAATGAATAAAAAAAAAAATCAAATAACTAAGTAGCAATTAAAGATACAATTTTAAAAAATTTGAAATCAAATTTCATTTCTTTCAGCTACCACGAAAAATAGTTAAAAAAAATATTCATTGAAGTAATTTTTGACCAATTCTCCTAATTTCTTGCAATTAGATGACTCTTCTAGTTTAGAGATATTTCCGGTTAAGATTAAACATTATTTGCATGCACGATCTTACAAATTGGTTCTAGAATTTATTTCAAAATTTTCAGGAAATTTATCCACGCCTTGATCAAAATTTCCATGACATTTCTTTGGGAAGTTTTTCATTTATTGAAGGAATGCAGCATAACGATCGTTTGATATTTGGTGTAAGTTTTTCTGTTAAATTCATAAACGAAACTATGTCATAATTTCTTGTAATCAAACGAAACAAATTTCTTTTGCCAGTCCAATTTGAAATGACTTATCATAGATGAAATATTTTGTTTGTATATGATGTATAAATATGTATCTATGAACATTTTTCTTTTATTGATAAATAATACTGATAAGTATGATTAAGATAATGTCAATACGTATAAATCGAATGAATAGATTAGAAAGAATTGAAATTTTTAGGGTGGGATCGATCCGATACTGCGTGGCATGATGATATTACCTGTGAAACGATCACAACGGCTTACAAGAGCAATAACAGAAAATATGTTCGGTAACACGGACTTAGGTACTATCAATATACAACGTGGTCGTGATCATGGCTTGCCATCATATACGCGTTTTCGACAATTTTGTGGTCTCTCAAATGCCACCACTTTTGATCATGTTTGTTTCTTTTATCGATTCAATTTGAAATGTTTGATTGATTCTTTGATTAATTTAATCTAAGTTCTTCCAAACATTTGCTGTATTCTGATCAATTCAAATTTGCAGTACAATATCAAAAAGTTTATTGATTGCTTCATCAATAATTTAAATTTTAATATGTTAGATTTTCTTGGAAAATTTCGATGAACAAAAGAAATCAAGAGGAGTGCGTTGCATATGGTTGAACATTAGAATATTTAATCGAATTTCAAGTTCTATTCATTATCTCTTTGAACTTTAGTTTTCGCGCGAAATTATGAACCCTCAAATACGAGAAAAACTGCAGCTAATTTACGATACACCAGGTATGACTGATTCTTAAAAAGTTATCTGAATTTTATTCAGTTTCTCTTTTAAATTTCTTCCTATTTCGTACTAAAACTATTTGTATTTCTGAAATTGAGAAAAAAATTTAACTTTCGTGAAATTCTGAGCTACTATTAGCAATATTTCATGTTTCAGATAAAGTGGACCTATTCGTAGGTGGCTTATTGGAAGATCCTGTCCAGGACGGTTTTGTTGGACCAACTTTTGCATGCATAATTGGACCGCAGTTTCAGAGGACGCGCGATGGTGACCGGTAAAAAATATTCCAAATTTATCATGTCGTAGTTTCTCTAAGTTTAATGACGAAAAGATGTCAATTTTACATTCGCTTCTTTGAACTTTATTTCATTCTTCCTGATATATATCGATGAGATATGTTGCATTGGGATTGATAATATTTGATAAGGAGACAAAAAGTAAAATGTGGAAGGATTCTCGTGATACAGAATAGAAAAAATGCAATTTTAGATTTTACTATGAGAATCCAGGGATATTTACGCGATCTCAACTGATAGAAATCCGCAAAATTAGTTTTTCTCGTTTACTATGCGATAATGGTGATAATATCAATAATGTACCACGCGAAGCATTCCGGATTGGTCAAATGACATCTTGCACCCAAATACCGCAAATGGACCTAACGAAATGGAAAGAATAATAATAAATAATAACGACAAAAAATAATTGCTGATCTTTATTTGAAATTATTTAAGCTTAAGTAAACTTTAAAATTCGATTGCCAGAAATGGAATAAGAAAAACCAATTAATTGAGTATTAAGATGATATTTGAATGAAATTATGTAAAGTTTAAAATAGGAGCATGATATATTTAGAGAGAATTATTCTAAATATTAAACTTTTTTTATATGATCTCATGGGATTTCGAATGAGATTGAAATGGAATTTAAATATTCACTGGAAATTGACGAAAGTGATTTAATTGCAATAGTTTTACGTTTTCATTCAATAAAGATTGGATTAATTATAGTTGAAAATTATTTATGCTAGCATTAAGCAACAGAAATGTTGCAACTTTTATGCAGCTAAAAAATATTAGAGAAGCTAGAATTTGTTGATTTTTCTAACATTAATTTTAGTTTGTTGAATCTGAACATTATTCATAAAATGAATAATTAAAATATTACTTCTCCATGTATCATTTCCTTCTATTAGGATTATCTCACAGATAATTAACATCTAATCATCTATTACTATGATTACTTTGAACCTTTTTCGATTATTCTTCTTACTCATTATAAAGTATCATAATATCATCATTCACTTCAATTATAAACTTTTTGGAAGTTTGGGCTGAATGAGATTGTAAATATTCACTTTTACATTAATATTATCTATATCATCGTTTTTATCAAAGATAGTTGGAATAATTAATAATAATGAGAAATTACTGATAAATAGATTGATTGACGGTGAATAAATATTAATATTAATGTATTGCTTGATATAGTAATAAATGAAAACAATAAGAAGAAGTGGTGATTTACTGAATAAATTTGAATGGTGATCGTAGTTATTGATTCTCAATTTATTATTATTATCCAAAAATGGTATGAAACGAATTCGAACATCTAATATTTCTATGACGAAAGTTATGAAAAGTATTACGATCTGAGGTTCGCTGTCGTAAATCTACAAGTTTTTCAGTGATAAAAACCATAAAATCCAAATGAAAATGTTAGAATAATTGATAAGAAGAAATTGATAAATCTATATGGAATTCTTAAAGAATATTCAAGTGTGGCATTTTCGTTTTAATATATTGCCGATGCTCATATCATATATCGTTAAAACAGAACACAAAGCGAGTTTTTCTACATTTAATTTTCCAAAAAAAGAAAAAAAAACAAACTGAGGTCATATTATTATTGGATTTAAATATCAATGCATAAAATTATCGATAATCCAATATATTCTAGATGAAAAGAGATTGAAAAGAAAAAAGAATCTGAAAAACTAGAACATAAGAATAGTAATCTTAACCACCTTATATTTTCGGAAAATTTTTATCTTCTTACAATTATTCTTACCGATATATTATACGGCCTGACACTAAAGCTATATAATTGTAAATCACTTTATAAAAGGATGGCACATTTTCTATTGTAGCTAGCATTGGTCCTCAAAATACACATAGGAAGAACACGCCTGTTCGAATGCAACTTCATTTCCAAAATTTTAAAGTAGTCAGTTGAGAAATTCGGAAATTCGAAATTTGAAACAATCAACTTTCTTCATTTTTATTCAAAAGTTGTATTCGGCTATGCTCAGCGTGGCGAAGTCCTTACTTTATAAATGAAATTAAAATATGATACCTATAGCAATTTGATAACCGCGGAGGTATATGTCATTGATATTAAAGAAATACTTAAGTCACTGTCCATAATATTTTGAAATCTGTTTTAAAAAAATTCAAATCTCTTTGAACTGTCGAATCGGAACCCTTGGAACTCGGAATTGTTGCTTTGCTGTGTCGATTTCTGTCTGTGAATTGGAGCTTTTTGGTGTGAAACATGTTTTTCGTCCCCTTGAAACTATATCAGTGCACTTAAACTTTAGTATTTCTTTAGTATATGCTCCTTTAAAATAATTTTCATGACGCTATTTGACATCTGTCAATTTTCACCCATATTTAATATCTTTAATTTCGCAGTACATGTGATTATACAATATTTTTTATTGTTCCATTGTCTGTAGACATATAGATCACGCAACATATAATTGTCCATATGAGAGCAATCAGTCTCTGGATCTGAATCGCACAATTCCAAAGATTTACTCTGAGATTTGTTAATGGTGAACCCAAACGTTAATCGAATTGGGAATTGTAATCTCTTAAACTGAAATGGTTATATCGATTTGAATCATAAGAATGCAAGGAATAAGGACATCTTCACCTTTGAAAGTTCCTGTCAAGAGTGTTGCCTTTACAACATTTTTCATTAATTTTTTTACTACAAGCCGCGTGCGTTGCAAATTTTGGCTGGTTGATATTTCGCAACATGATAATTGGCACGCCGATTTTCAATTACAGTAAGTGCGGTGGCATTGCTGGCAGATTTAGTGAATTCAAAAATTGTGTTGGATAATTAACCGCTTCATCTGCTTCTACAACAGTGTCGACGGACTTGTCTGTGACTGCTTCGCTTTGAATGCTAGACTGAATAATATTGTAAATTCGTCGACGTTTTTGTTCCTGATCGCAAGAATAGCTCGTTCACCCAGCCAATCGTGATTTTTATACTTGGTTTGTCGGGAAATACTTTTTCAACCAATTCTTCTTTTGATATTACTAAATTGCAGAAGTTATGAGGCAATGAAATTCGTCCTGAGGTCAGATCAGCCAACACCTTTCCGTTCCCAATTTCCAGCAATTGATGTGCGAATATCCCAACTGATCGATCGTTTTGCAGTTGTACACGCATATTTGTATTAATTTCAGTGTCTTTATGTGTAGAGTATTTCAGAAACATTTATTTCGTTCGCTGGTGTCGATCGAGGAATCACAGGTGATGTTTGCCTGAAATCTCCTGCAAACAAAATCAATGTTTTCCCAAATGGTCTGATATTTTCACGCAGATTTTGCAGTGATCGATCAAAGTCTCGGCCGATTTTTTTTTTGCGCCATTGTACATTCATCCTAGCAGTAAATTTGCATTTTTGCAATACTTTCCCCATACCGGATGTTTTAGAAATGTCGCATATAGGAGTTTCAATGAATTGCATGCTCAATGGCAATTTCAAAGCGGAATGAGCAGTTCTGTCATCTGGTAGCAATGTTGCAGTTATTCTGGACAATGCAAAAGATAAGACAGTTGCTTAATTTCATTATCGAAGCATTATCATAATGTTCGAGGATATCGCTTGGAGCATTTTTTATCATACATGGTGAATTTGGATTCAGTATAGCGCAAAGTCCATGTATCATATTTTTCGTCAAAACTTCATATAAAACCTTATCGACATCGGTATCGAGTATTTCAGCGCATATTACATCGTTGATTTCATTTGAAGTAATTTTGTGATAAAACCAGATTAGTACATTTGCATGTGGTAATCTTCTCTTTTGCCATTCTACTGAGTATATTGAGCAGCGCACAGACCCAAATACCTCATTTCTTACCATGAAATCCATCACCGATTTCAGCTTCTGTCTGGGAAATGTGCTTGATGTCATACCTATCCATCGCCGATTGCCTAGGAAGTAAGAGATTTTGTATATCATCCCAAGCTGGATTACATGTGAATGTAATGAATAGGTCAGGATACCCGTTGTGGCGAACATATGCCATTGTATCTTGCGCGTAATCATGCATATGACGTGGACTGTCTATGTATGAAGATGGCAAAAACGCTTCGCGTGTCTGGCTCCAGCTATCCCACATAAGTAAAAATGTCAATGTTCATTTGTTCAAAATCTTAAATCTCCGAAAGTTCTTGAATACGCACTTTATCTATATTATTTCAAAATCTTAGATATCGGAAATTCCTTACTTTATTGCTTTGAAATTTTGATGCAACATTGCATTTGAATACGCGCATGTTTTTTTGTACATGCGTTGTTGTAGCTCAGTCTGGTAAAAGAAAAAGGGAAAACGCATGTTTCTAGTGCTGGGAAAAAAACTGATAGCTTATGAATTTGATTTGTAATTTGGTTGGATTGGAAACTGATTCTTGCTATTATGATTCGGCTAGGTCAGCAATAGGTGTGAGGAGTCATTCTCGGTCTTTTGTGACAGAGATGAATGCTGTTGAGAATTTATTGCAGCGGAACAGGAGCCGGCTTTATGATAAATTTGTCCTTCATTTTGAAAGTTGCATGATATGTTTGCACGATTTCTGCACCAAACGACTTTATTTGGAAGGAAGAATTGTATTTCCTGATTGCAGTTAGGAAATGCTTTAAATCGGCAGTATATCTAGTAAGCAAAGTTTTCAATAGCTCTGGCAGTTTTCAAGTTGAAGCAGTTTAATTTTTCCGGTGTGCAACACATTCCTTCCGTTTTTCCATTAAATTTCCAAGTCTTGCAATAAGAAAACATTTCAGTCATAGTGCCGATGAGAACATGCGGGCTTAAACTATAATCATCAACTGGATTGTATCAGAATGCAAAGCGATTGTAATTGCGTGATTATTGAACAAGGAGTGGTATTTGACGCTGATTTCCTGTTTCTCGTTGATGTCTTCCAGCCACTTTCAGCCTGTCGCTTTCATTCTGCATAGAACAAAGCAGATCTGAAACTGCAGAACACGATCGACGTGCTCGCAATCGTGTATCTTCAAATCTGGCTGCATGTCGCTCTGCTCGCATTTGAATCACTCTTTCTTGTTCGCTCGTTTGCTGATGCCCGTTCTTCCTCAGTTTGATTTGCAATTAATCGTCGCATTCCTTCCACTGCGCGAGTACGATATCTAAGTTTGATCTTCTGCGAGGCATTATTTGGATCAACTAAAGCAGAGAGACTGCAGCTGAACAGTTCTCGAAATTGACTTGTATAACAGGTGAAAAAAAAGTGGATTTATTGAAATTTGAAAGCAATCGATGAAAAGTTTGCGAAGTCAAATGGCAAGTAACAGCCTAGATACAATCAAGAATTTCAGTCCGCTCACCTATTTCACAAATCAAGAAATAAACGAAAAGCTTCGAAATGGCCTTATTTATGCAAAAATTTGAAATCGGTTACGCGCCTATTCGGATGCAACTTGTTTTGAAAATAAGTTTCGAATGCAACGTTGCATAAATATCTTGGTCAATCGATGTCTGCTCGCTTAATCTCATCTGTTCGCTTACTCTCACCATTCACAGGTGTGAAAGGTGAAAAAAAAAAAGTAGATATATCTAAATTAAAAAAGCGTCTATTCAAATGCAAAGTTGTATCGAAATTTGAAAGCAATTGAAGAGATTGCAAAGTTCTGTGCCATATAATGGCAACGATGACACGATTTCACTTTTGCTTATCTTAGGTAGGGAAAAAAGATAGATATATCCAAATAAAAATACATACCAATTTCAATGCAACGTTGCATCAAAATTTGAAAGCAATCGATGAAGAGATTGCAAAGTTACGTGCCAAATAAGGAAGGGTGATTTACCACTTAGACTAGTACTTTACCACTTAGACTAGTATTTTTTACCACTTAGACTAGTATTTTTCAATTCAAATCACTTTTCATTTCATTTAAATAACTTTCCTTTCGAAGAATTGAAATTTGTGTAAACTTAAAAGCTAACTTTTATTACTTAGACTAGTACTGTCAAATTGACATTGATATAA